>RBNK01001356.1:0-15890 GCA_003990785.1 Endogone sp. FLAS-F59071 | reverse complement strand
TTAACTGTTAGAGCTTCTTATTGAAAGTATCATCTTCTACTTCTCCTCTATTCTAGCTCAGCTTCAGCTTTAAGGTTGCCTTGAGTGGTATACTATATAGGGTGCTAGTGTCCTTCTTAGATTGGCCAGATTATTGATCAGAGAGAGCAGAATAAGCTTCATATACTTTATAAGCTTTGCAAGCTCTATAGCCATCATTATTATTATCTTTATCATAATTATTACTATAATAACCTCTTTTAGCATTATAGCTGTCATTATAGCTATCATAACTATCATAACTATTGTTATCATTATTACTAATTTTAAATTATATAATATTTATCTATCTATATAACTGGGCAGTATAGATTGATTTAGTTAGATATTGCACTGCTATATACCTATACTCTATATATTATTGATATTATATACAATCTCATTATGTGTAATCTTCCTTGCTATAGTGAAAACATTCTGTAGTCTTCTTCAGATAGTTCTTATACTAGTAGTTGCTATAATAGCTTAGATATAGTTTTATTGAGGCTTTTTCTAGATCTATAGTAAACCATTAAATAGATATACAAGCTTCTAATCTCTTATCTATATCAGAAAAATAGTTTTAGTTCTATAGATGTTCTAGAGTTATTTATATTTATTCTAGTCTATTTGTATATTTAATTACAAACAGTAACTGAACAGTAACTGAATAGCAATATGAACTATTATACCAGCATAGATGCTAGTTATAAACTATGAACTATTATTGGTAAACTAAATGTCTATAAGTACAAATACTAGTCTCAAACTATGAATTAAAATTAGTAAACTAAATAAATATATTTATGAGTACAAATACTAGTTGCAGACTATAAACTAACTATTCACAAACAGAATAGTTATATAAATAATATTGGAACAAGTTATAAAAAAGATATAGGCATAAATGATTTTATTTTATTACTTGTTATACTAATGTTTTATTATATATTCCTATTCAATATTGCTAGAACTACTTTTTTCTAAATTATTCTAAATAATTCTATTGCTTCCCATTGTTGCTATTATTTCCTCCCTCTATTGTTCTAAGTAGTATCAAATCCAGCTTCAAGGGTATATCAGGAATCTCCAAAGGCAATTCATTGATGTCATTATCATCAGATTGTTGCCCAGAGTTCCTGAATTTAAACTTTTGAGTTAAGTCTTAAATCTAGGCTAGAGCAATATAATCTTTAACCTTGTTCACTATCCCAACCTATTTGAGATATATTTTCTTGTGTTTTTTCTCATTAAAAGTTCATAGATAAGATTTGGGCTATGTAATATATTCAAGCTAGATATATAATTAGAAAAAATAAAGATATAATTAGAAAAGAGTTCACAGAACAAGTTTTTATAAAATATCAAAAATGTTGGTAGAAAAATACTTACAAATGTAGTAATAACTGCAAGTATATGATGATTGATATTCTTGCTAAGCTCCACTACTTCGACAAACCATAGTTTCTTGCTAAACAGTAAGTAATATAGAGATCATTTGATGTAGTTGCTGGTAAAAGGATTTATATACTTTCCTAACTAGTCTTTATTATATATAAATCTGTTATCTTGTCTCAAATACTAAACAGCATCTTGATGAAGGTATACTACTTTGGAAGGCACTATTTTCACAAGGAACTCAACATCCTTGAATATGTGATTAAATTTTTTTTCAAAAACCTCACAAATGTGGGAGCATGATACAGTTATTTGATAAGCAATCTATATAAATAAGTTATGAATGAGTTCATGAACTAGAAAGGGAATTATTAGAACTATTAATGACAAATCAAATTACTATAGTATAAATCTCACCATATTCATCATTCTTGTGAAGATTGAAATCCTTCAGAATTTTCATAACAATGTTATTGTTTTTATCATTACAATTAGAGAACAGATTTTTAAAGAAAAAATGCTAGATAAGCTTTTACATAATAGTTTTCTATTTTATATCAGAAATCTTATAGTTTGTATAGAGTTTGCCAACTGGTAAACTTGAACTAATGATGTAAAATAAGTTTGGAATTGTTAGATACATATAAATTATTAATAAAACAAATTATATATATAATTAATAAGCAACATGATATGACATATGTTTTTTTTCTTTTCGATTTAGCTTTCTTTGAAATTTGCTTTATAACTTTTATCAAAAGCAATTTTATTTCTTTCTTGCTAACCTTAAGAGTTAGTATAAAATTGCTGCTATCAGATTTCTTATTTATGGGCTTAGACATGTTTATATTCTTATTCAAACTGGTGGTAGTTCTAGTGCTCTTGTTCAAGTATATATTCATAGGTCTAGATGTATTCTTCTTTTCAGGCCAGCTATGTTGTCATATATTTGTATTACTATTGCCCCTGTTTTTGCTCTCACTTTCACTCTCACTGCCATTACTCTTGCTCTCTACATTATTGTTACCATCTGACAAAGCATTATCCAAGCAATTGCTAGATAAATTGCACCTAATTCAGCATTTGTCTCTATCCCTAGAGGATTCATGGTGCCATTGTTGGTGTTTATTATCTCCAGAGCCTTTATCCCATTGTTGGTAATTATTCCCACCATCTTTATTAGAGCCTTTCTAATATCTTTGGAATTTAGCTGAATTCAGCCTATCTCTATCCTTATCAATGATTTCATAGTATTATGGATGTTTGGTTATTTTATACTTTTCAGAATCCTTGATAATACTGTAAGATTGTTAGCATTTGTTCAATGTGTTGCGGTCTTCCTTAGAGACTTTGTCTTAACTAACTCTATCCTTATCCTCATCAAAGATTTTGCAGTTTCATAAGTGTTTGGTTGTTTTGCATCTGTCAAAGTCCCCAACATCTCTATGAGATCATTGGAGTTTGTTCAAGATGCTACTGCAGTCTTCATTAAAAACTTCTTCGACAATTTTGTGTTTTTATAGCCATTTGGTTATTTTGTATCTGTCAGAGTCCTCAATACCTCTGTAAGATTGTTAGGATTTATTCAAGATGCTACTATGGTCTTTAGAGACTTCTTCATCTTGGGTCTTGGATGTATTTTCCAAGGGCCTAGCTTCATTTGTAGATTTTAGTACAAACTTATTTATAAACTTCAGTGCAGACTTGTTTGTAGACTTCAGTACAAACTTATTTATAGACTTTGGTGCAGACTCATTTATGGACTTCAGCACAGATTTCCCAGCTCTGGTTCTGACCATTGGGGTATTGGTGTTCTTTTGACAGAGTACTAGAGAAGCTTATAGGGAATTTTATTTTTAGATAGTTTTTTTTTTTTGTTTTTATTTTATAGATTTTTTTGATTTTTTTTTTATTATAAGATAATAAAAAAAATAATACCTTTTATACCTGAGATCATTGCTAAAAGTTTGGCTAGTTTGGTAAAGTTGGCTGATAAAAAAATATTATAGAAAATATTTTACAGAATAAGAAAGCTTAATAAATGAGAAAGTCTAATAAATAAGAAAGTTTAACAAACAAATATGATAAAGGGACATATAAAAACAAATGTGCCATTTGATTTTGACTGAGCCAATTAAAATTCAAGATATCACACTCTGTCAGACTCTATTTTGGGTGTTTGCAACATTTTGAGTATTTACAAATCTTGTTTTTATTCCTTAGAAACCTCTAATTCAACCTTACAAATATAAAATAACTATATTTACACCCTTGCCTTTTTAGAATATATATATGAATACTTCTATTTAGTCTTTTGCATTTAGTGAACAAAACATGAACATTATAGTATTTTACTAAATAACGTCTTTACTTATAGTGTTTGTTTCCTGAACTTTATAATTAACATGAAGCTTTTTTATATCTTCTGCAATTAGGGATTCATATCTACCTTGAGCCTTGCTTGACATATCTGTGAAAAATACAATATCTATACTTGATATTCATCCAAAAGCCAAAAAGCCAAACCTTTTATAAACAAGGATTTTTCAGTTTATTAAAACTTTGAGGATTTTATAATAGTTCATATTAATAAAATAAGATACTACATAAGATCATGATTCCCAGTTATTACCACCTACCAACCACACTTCACTAGTATATAAGTGACTATTAAGTCTATGTACTCTAGATATTCAAATTAAATATACATAACTAGTCATCGACAGCAAACCAACTGCAACTGATATCATCTATGAACCAACTACTATTAACAGCAAGCCAACTGCAACTAATATCATCTACAAACCAACTACCATTGACAGAAAACTAATTACTATTAATAGTGAGCTAACTGTAACTAATTTCATCATCTACAAACTAATAATTAATAATAAACCAACTAATTACATCATCTATAAACCAACTAGTGGCATGGTTTTTGATAGTGAGGAAGTATATATATAATATAGTGAGTTTATTGAAAAACTCCAATAGGTATCTGAGTTTGATGTGAACAATCCTCTATACCTCTAAAAGCATGAAGGTGAAATTTAGCTTACAGAGCTGTTATTTCAAAATAGGAATATATTCTAAATAACTGCAGATAGTCTACTTGATACTTTTGTAAATAAATGAATTTCAATAGTGGATAGCCCTATCCAATTCATGAACTCTAGAGAAATGATAGAACTATTAGATATAGTAGCAAAACAAGAAACAGTATATATGCTCCAAATCTTTTCATATATACAAGTATAGCTTACAATAAATACTTATATTCTACTATTTATTTAGCTCTTTTATAGCAAAGTTTTCACTATCATGAACAAGTTTGAGACTTAGACTAGGCTATAGGAGTTGTTTTTTCAAGATCCTCTTACTGTAATATAAAAATTAATATCAAATTCTTCTTTCAAGAATGATATGGTTTTTAAAGTAGAGAAATACTTTAGTTTGGAAACTCATCAATACTTAGAGATTTATTGAAGTAATTTTTGGTAGAAGACTCAGGTAATAAATAATATTTGCACTTAATCTTTTCAGTTTGTAAATAATAATTATTTATCTATGAATTATTATTAAGTTACTCTTTCCTTTTATAGTTCACAGATTAAACTTTCTGCTAGTGCAACTGTAGTCTCAGTATTGCTTGGAATAGACCAGATGCATTGCAATCTGCTTGGACATACTAAAATGTACCTACTGTATATGTTGATTAGTAACATACCAAAACATATTTAGCAAACATATTCCTAAAATGCATTTCTAGTGATTATATATTTTCTAGTCCTTAAGGGAATACTAAAAAAGACTGAGATGGAGATTTTTTGTAAAGCAAAGGCAATTCTATATCATACATATATGGCATGAGTTCTCAAAGACCTTATTGAAGCAGAAAAGAGGTGAGTTTTCAGTTTGCAAACTTTAATTTTCTTTTTCTTCAATAAAATTTATTATTAATTATCAAATATAAATAAATTTTTAGTAGTATCATTATGTACAGACTAGATGGTAGACTTTGTGATTATTATCCAGTGATTATGTTATTTATAGCTGACTATCTAGAAGTATATTTGATATGCCTAGTTTGTACAAACTATGTCTGCCCAGTGTATATAACTCCTAAGAATAAATTTTCTTGTCTTGATAAGAAATACTGCCTGCAAACAGTTACTGAAATTAAAAAAATAATCACAAGTATGTCTAAGAGTATTTCAAAAGGCAATAACTAAAAGGCTGAGAGACTTCTATAGAAATATGGGCTAAAAAGGTAAAAAGTATGTATATTTAAGTATAATTAGAAAGGAAATTTGCTCTAAATATTTCTATTCATGAATCTTATTTCCATTTAATTAATTCATCTAGAATGTTTTATAGGAACTGCCCTTTATAAACATTTACTCTACAATTATACCTAACATGTTTTATCAAATTAAAAAAGATATCTGGGAATATCTTGTTAATTTAACTCTGAAAATCATTAGATGAAGTTATAGTTTGCACATAGCAAATTAATTAATACTTGAACTAGATCTTTGCATCCATCTTGTTCCAAGGTATTCTGAACTTAGAAAATTTAGTAAGGGAATTTCTTATTTATCTTAGATAACAGTAGCTGAATATCAACAATTAATGAGGTTTTGTTTATTATTATTCTAGAAATTAATTAAGAAGTTTATAAATGTATTATTAATATTTTATCTATTTTTATAGATTTTTATCCTATGTATGAGAGGTATTTTACTATCATCTGAGGTTACCAAATATCTCACATATTTTGTTAAATGGTATTTCTATGCCTCTGTACTGATTCAGACTGAAAAAACACTTATAGATCAAAATGTACTATTATCTTAGTTCAATAACTTAATAGAACTATTCACAGAGGTATTATCAAGTTCTCTAAACTTTCTAAAGTTATATTCACTTCAGCATATTTTGGAGTTGACCAGAAGATTTAGTATACTAAATAATGCTAACACAGAAATAACTGAACACTAACATTACATTGAAGTTAAAATACCATATTGGTAAACAAACAAGTAAGACCCTCTTCCCTAAGTAGTTAAGTTTGTAAAATGTAGAATAGTGCTTGAAGACAAGCTTAACCACATATTGACTGGTGATAATAAGTCTATAGATACTAGGCCTCCAATTGCTAAAAATTACTGACATCTAAATAGTATAATTTCTAAAATTCACATCAACAAGACCTTAAAAATATTCAATATAGGTGACCTCAAACTTGTTATTCAAACCTTTTTTCACAATTTTGGGTTTATTGAAGAAGAATATCACTATCATATAAATAGAAAAAATCTCTCAAAACTTTCAAATTTGCTGGTAAGTATAATAGTAAGTCTGTTATGTTGTAATTACTAGCTTATTATATCTCTCCTATCAATGATCGATGCATCAACGATCGATCATACGTCACTCAATTGTGGCTTAGACGATCTTTGTTTGTATCGACCAATCATAATTTAGCATTAATAAATACACACATATTGGCTTCATAAGCCAATGCGCTCTTTACTCCAAACACACATTCGAAGATCAAATTTCAACAGGTTATGAGCCCCGAGCCGCTCAAATTGCAGCTCGACAACCTGAGATCTATGCAATCATAGCATCTACACAATTATAACTGCGATTACTGTAAGTGTTTATTTAAAATCGTAAACAACAAGTCAAACAAAGCGATAAACAACGCGACAAACGACAGCGCGATAAAGCAACGTGATAAACAACATGTAACAACATAGCATTCAATGACGCAACATGACGAAATAGACAATCTATATGCATCATCGTCATCAGCAACAAGATCGACAAGATTGTGGTCTAAATCAAAAACAGATAACAGATATCAAACTCTTGATAACAACGATGGATTGGATAGCAACCATCAGAGCAATATTGCATTTAGCCTCGATCGACAGGAACAGATGGCTACAACGATCAGAAATCAGGAAGATAAATTAGACATGCTTGCAACCCTAATGGGCGAATTGATGGCAAAAATCAACAAAATAATCACATCACCTAGCATGCCAACCAATCAGAACACAGCTACAGAAGGCAACACGCCATGACCATCACCATCATCAACAACATCAACAAAGCTTAATGATCTGGTAAAGGAGTACCTGAGATCGATCAACAAATTCGATGGATCAGGTGGTGCACCCAGATTGTTTGATTACTTTGATGCCATAGAGCAATTTATCACCAGCGCCAATCTATCAGTACAAAAGGAGGAAGTCAATGCAGCGATCAGTAAAATTACAGGCAACACTAGAATGTGGTTACGGAGGCACGTGAATACATCAGGAGAATTTGATTCATGGGATGAGCTTAAAGAGACTATGATGCAAAAATATGCACCAATGGAACAATTGTTACGAATGTGCGATAAGCTTGCGATGATGAAGCAAAAAGGATCGATCGAAGATTATAATGACGCATTCAACCAGATTATGGCGCAAATCGAAGATATGACTGACACAGAAGCTATACCGCAATATCTCCGGGGTCTAAGCCCCAGGTACCGGGAATTAATACTTGCGCGGGAGAATATGCCGACAATACTGGAGGCTTTACAACTCGCATGCATCAGGTTTGACCCGGATAACAAGCAAAGGCACGATGAAGCCCACGCGACAGACTGAGGCGGCTACCGAGGCGGCGACTGAGGTGGATACCGAGGCGGCGACTGAGGCGGCTACCGAGGCGGCAGTCACAACAATCGAGGCGGAAGCGCTGGATGAAGCCGAGGCTACAACAACGAAAACAGAAACAATCGAGGAGGTCATAATGACAGAGGCGACCGAGGCGGCAATCGTGGAGCTAATCGAGGTGGGAATTTTCGGGGACACTCTCGGAAATATTACGTCTGTGAGGGAGAACACGGAATATTTCAATGCAACAAATTCAACGATTGGATAAAAACAGAAAAAGAAAAAGAAAAGACTAAACCGAGAGCCAAAGCAAATCTGGCAATTGGCGCTATCATCAATTCGGGTGCCATACAACATATGTTCAACCAATAGGAGCTCTTCGAGACGGTGGCTGAGCATGACAGCTTGATCACGTGTGTAGGGAATGAGAAATTATGCGCGACGCACGTTGGGACAATTGAGCTCGACGACGAGCTGAAATTATGGGACGTCTTATATGTACTGGAGATCGCTAGAAATTTAATATCTGTGCGGGCATTGACACGTGACGGCAATAACATAACCTTCAAGAGCAACGGATCAGTAATTAAAATCGGCGTGGATCATGAAGAAATTAAAATCGGACAAGCCGATGGCGACCTATTTCATTTATCGACATCAGAGCTAGAGCTAGAAGCAAACATCGCTGATTCCAAGATTGCAAACATCGCCGATTCCAAGATCGATGACTATATATTATGGCATCACCGACTAGGCCATCCGGGCCGAAATACTCTGCAATCAATCAACAAATTTGTCACAGGGCTCAGAGATGTGCAGCTGTCAACCGGATAAATCGAAATATGCGCTGGGTATGAATACGCAAAATCGCACCGCAAGCCATTCGGACACGCGAAAAATCGATCGATGGAGCCTATCGGAAGGGTGCATACAGATCTGTGCAGGCCGATGCCCACGCCATCAGTCAATGGAGCAAAATATATATTAACTTTCATTGATGATGCCACTCGCTACGTCACAACATATTTTATTGACAACAAAAGTGATACATTTGATCGATTCTGGACATTCAAGGCATTTGCCGAGATGCAATCGGGCTGAAAACTCAAGATTCTCTGATCAGATGGAGGAGGAGAGTATGTAAACACCGAGATATACGAATTTTTAATCAAAAACGGAATTCATCATGAAATGACGATGCCGGACACGCCGCAACAAAATAGTGTAGCCGAACGATATAACCGGACATTGATGGAGTCAATCTGGGCAGTTAAAATTACTGCCGGCATACCTGACAAACTTTGGGCGGAACTTACCACAAGTGCTACATATTTACGCAACTGATTGCCAATGCAAGCCAATAAGGAGAGTGCTTCACCATTTGAATTATGGCACGGTCACAAGCCTGATATCAGTAACTTGCGTGTCATATGGGCTGACGCGTATATGCATATTCGCAAGGGAAAAAGGTCGAAGCTGGCGCCCTGATCCAAAAAGCTTAAAATGATTGGCTATCATGACAAAAAGAAGGCATATAGGCTCTGGGATCCAACCAATAGGAGGATAGAGATCAGCCGCAATGTCACATTTGATGAATCTATTATATTAAAATCCCCAACAATCGTCAACCCAGAAGATCGAGAATATGTCATTGAAGCGATCATCGGAGAATGCGAGATTGATGAAAAAAGGCAATATCTGGTTAAATGGCTAGGCTATGATGATGATGACAACACCTGGGAGCCAATCGAACAATTGATTGACACTGAAGCTCTACAAATTTGGCAAGATTGCATGTCAGAAGCTAATTTAATTAAATCGACCAATGACCCAATGACCTACAAGGAGGCAATTTCTCTGCCTGATGCAAAGCTTTGGGAGGAAGTGATCAATCAAGAGCTTAAATCACTTAAGAATAATGACACGTGGACGATTGTACCTGAGGTACCTGCGGGACGCAAGCCGATTGAATGCAGATGGGTATTTAAAAAGAAACTCAACACTGATGGATCGGTTGCCAGGTACAAAGCGAGATTAGTGGCCAAGGGATATTCACAACAGCAAGGAATTGATTACGATGAAACATTTGCTCCTGTGGTGAAATTTATGTCGATCAGGGCACTTTTATCGATCGGAGCAACCCTAAACTTAGAAATTCACCAAATGGACGTAAAAACTGTGTTCCTGAATGGCGATCTTGATGAAGAGATCTACATGACGGTACCTGAAGGAATCGACCAATCGGAGCTGTCACTGAGAGCTGTGTGTAAGCTCAATCGATTACTGTATAGACTAAAGCAATCACCTTATATGTGGAATCAGAAGATCGACAACTATCTCAGCCAATCAAATTTTACGAGACTACAATCAGATCATAGCATTTATCTAAAGAGAAGACAAGACGATTAATATCAATCGCTGATAATTATTGCCATATATGTTGACGATCTACTAATTCTGGCTGATTCGATAGAAACGATGAACAAATTCAAGGCAGAACTTAGCAACGCATTCGATATGATGGACTGTGGCGAAATTAAACATTTTTTGGGTATTCGAGTCATGCGCGATCGAAAAACATACATGATCACAATTGATCAAAGCCACTTCGCCAATCAAATCATTATAAGGTTTAACATGACGGATGCCAAGCCAATCAGCACACCCCTTGATCCATCCATTCAACTCAAAGCTGAAGGAGGAAAATCCGCAGACCAAAGTCTATTCAGACAAATGATCGGCAGCATAATGTACCTGATGATCGGGACGAGACCTGATCTAGCTGTTGCTGTCAGCATCATCAGTCAATTTTTGGCCAATCCAATGCAAGAACATCACCACACCCTCAAACGATTATTAAGATATATTAAAGGAACAGCTAATTATAAACTGTGCCTTGGACACGATCAGAATCTAAGACTGATCGGTTTCAGCGACGCTAACTGGGGAGGAGACATTAACATACGACGATCAACCATGGGATATATTTTCAACCTATCAGGAGGAGCCATCAGCTGGTCAAGCAAACGCCAAGCAACCGTTGCCCTATCAACAACTGAGGCAGAATATATGGCATTAGCTCATGCGACAAAGGAAGCCATTTAGCTATGCACCCTATTGGATGAGCTAGGATATTTGCCGAATTGTGCAACAACCTTATTTGAAGACAACCAATCAGCAATCGCCCTCACCAAAAATCCAATTAATCACGCTCGATCAAAGTATATCGACATTCAGCACCACTTTATTCAAGAGAAAGTTGAATCAAAGGTGATAGATATTGTTTACATGGCGACAGATGAAATGATCGCTGATGCATTAACCAAGCCACTTGCGCGACCAAGACTTGAAATGTTGATCGCAAAAATGGACTTATGTAACTAACATTATTTCTTTAAAAATTTTATGTTCTCTATCACATCATTCTTATCACTCAAGTAGTACTTTATATATAGTTATTTGTAATAAATGTACTTCATGGATGCCATTTGTGATGTACAGTTGAACATTTTATTTCTATTTTTATTTTTTTATTATTTTTTATTTATTTTTATCGAGATATATCAAGCAGGAGGAGTGTTATAATTACTAGCTTATTATATCTCTCCCATCAATGATCGATGCATTAATGATCGATCATACATCACTCAATTGTGGCTTAGACGATCTTTGTTTGTATCGACCAATCATAATTTAGCATTAATAAATACACGCATATTGGCTTCATAAGCCAATGCGCTCTTTACTCCAAACACACATTCGAAGATCAAATTTCAACATGTTAGTCTATTTATTTAATCTACAAACTTTAAATATTAGAAATAAATATAATTTTTTTATTTCAAATAGATTACAGTATATACTTCTTTATTTATTAGAGTCTGTAATCCATATTGCCAAACAGTGCAATCACTAAGTATATTTCATTAAATAATTTGCTGTAATCAACAGTTCTATAGAACTTTGCAATATGATTGGGTTGTTTTATATGATCTCATGGACAAAAATTTTGAAAAGCAGCAAGATATAGATAAATATCTTTTTGCTTAAGTTCAAATGCTGTTCAAGATTAAGTATGAAAAAAACATTTACTATCTTATATACTTAGAGTAGTATAATATTACTAATGTTCCTACACATTCTAAAGCACTTGGTAGAAAAACTAATATAGTTGCCTAAGATTGTGAAACAAATATGATCATAGCTATATGATCTGGAAAGTTTAATGTTGTGTCAGTAGATGCTATTATAAGAGCAGTTCATATATAGCCTTTGTTTCAGAAACAAGATTAGTATAAAATCTGTTGGTAGCTAACTTAGATATATATTCTTTTAATTTATACTTAGTTAACAAGTATGTGAACCATATTTCTGTTGTAATTATTAGCTTATTATATCTCTCCTATCAATGATTGATGCATCAACGATCGATTATACATCACTCAATTGTGGCTTAGACGATCTTTGTTTGTATCAACCAATCATAATTTAGCATTAATAAATACACGCATATTGGCTTCATTAGCCAGTGCGCTCTTTACTCCAAATACACACATTCGAAGATCAAATTTCAACAGGTTATGAGCCCCGAGCTGCTCGAATTGCAGCTCGACAACCTGAGATCTACGCAATCATAGCATCTATGCAATTACAACTGCGATTACTGTAAGTGTTTATTTAAAATCGTAAACAACGCATCAAACAAAGTGATAAACAACGTGACAAATGACACCGCGATAAAGCAACGTGATAAACAATACGTAACGACATAGCATTTAACGATGCGACACAATGAAATAGACAACCTATATACATCATCATCATTGGCAACAAGATCGACAAGATTGCGATCTAAATCAAAAACAGACAACAGATATCAACCTCCTGACGATGACGATGAAGGATTGGATAGAAACTATCAGAGCAATATTGCATTTAGCCTCGATCGACAGGAATAGATAGCTACAATGATCAGAAATCAGGAAGATAAATTAGACACACTTGCAACTCTAATGGGTGAATTGATGGCAAAAATTGACAAAACAATCACATCACCTAGTGCACCAACCAATCAGAATGCAGCTACAGAAGGTAATACACCACAAAGACAATCACCATCACCATCACCAACAACATCAACAAAGCTTAACGATCTGGCGAAGGAGTACCTGAGATCGATCAACAAATTCGATGGATCAGGTGGCGCATCCAGATTGTTCAATTACTTTGATGCCATAGAGCAATTTATCACCAGCGCCAATCTATCAGTATAAAAGGAGGAAGTCAACGCAGCGATCAGCAAAATTACAGGCAATGCTAGAATGTGATTACGGAGGCACGTGAATACATTGGGAGAATTTGATTTGTGGGATAAGCTTAAAGAGGCTATGATGCAAAAATACGCACCAATGGAACAATTGTTACGAATGCGCGATAAGCTTGCGATGATGAAGTAAAAAGGATCGATCGAAGATTATAATGACGCATTCAACTGGATTATGGTACAAATCAAAGATATGACTGATACAGAAGCTATACCGCAATATCTCCGGGGTCTAAGCCCCAGGTACCGGGAATTAATACTTGCGCGGGAGAATATGCCGACAACGCTAGAGGCTTTACAACTCGCATACATCAGGTTTGACCCAGATAACAAGCAAAGGTGTGACAAAGCCCACGCGACAGACCGAGGCGGCTACCGAGGTGGCGACCGAGGCAGATACCGAGGTAGCGATCGAGGCGGCTACTGAGGCGGCAGTCGCGACAATCGAGGTGGAAGCACTGAACGAAGCCGAGGCTACAATAACAAAAACAGAAACAATCGAGGAGGTCATAATGACAGAGGCGACCGAGGCAGTGATCGTGAAGCCAATTGAGGCAGGAATTTTCGGGGACACCCTTGGAAATGTTACGTCTGTGAGGGAGAACACGGAATATTTCAATGCAACAAATTCAACGATTGGGTAAAAACAGAAAAAGAAAAGGCTAAACCGAGAGCCGAAGCAAATCTGGCGATCGGCGCTATCATCGATTTGGGCGCCACGCAACATATGTTCAACCAATTGGAGCTTTTCGAGACAGTAGCTGAGCACGACAGCTTGGTCACGTGTGCAGGGAATGAGAAATTACGTGCGACGCACGTTGGGACAATTGAACTCGACGACGAGCTGAAATTACGGGACGTCTTATATGTACCGGAGATCGCCAGAAATTTAATATCTGTGTGGGCATTGACACATGATGGAAATGACATAACCTTCAAGAGCGACAGATTAGTAATTAAAATCGGTGCGAATCACGAAGAAATTAAAATCGAACAAGCCGATGGCGACCTATTTCATTTATTGACATCACTAGAGCTAGAGCTAGGAGCAAGCATCGCCGATTCTAACATAGCTAATTCCAAGATTGCAAACATCGCCGATTCCAAGATCGATGACTATATATTATTGCATCACTGACTGGCCATCTGGGCCGAAATACTCTGCAATCAATCAACAAATTTGTCACAGGGCTCAGAGATATGCAGCTGTCAACCGGACAAATCGAAATATGTGCCGGGTGTAAACACGCAAAGTCGTACTGCAAGCCATTCGGATATACGAAAAATCGATCGATGGAGCCTATTGGAAGGGTGCACACAGATCTGTGTGGGCCAATGCCCACGCCATCAGTCAATGGAGCAAAATATATATTAACTTTCATCGATGACGCCACTCGCTACGTCACAACATATTTTATTGACAACAAAAGTGATACATTTGATCGATTCCGGACATTCAAGGCATTCGCCGAGACGCAATCAGGCCGAAAACTCAAGATTCTCTAATCAGATGGAGGAGGAGAGTATGTAAACACCAAGATGTGCGAATTTTTAATCAAACACGGAATTCATCACGAAATAACGATACTGGATACGCTGCAACAAAACGGTGTAGTCAAACGATATAACCGGACACTGATGGAGTCAATCCGGGCAGTTAAAATTACTGCTGGCATACCTGACGAACTTTGGGCAGAACTTGCCGCAAGTGCTACATATTTACGCAACCAATTGCCAACGTGAGCCAATAAAGAGAGTGCTTCACCATTTGAATTATGGCACGGTCACAAGCCTGATATCAGTAACTTGTGCGTCATATAGGCTGACGCATATATGCATATTCGCAAGGGAAAAAGGTCAAAACTGGCGCCCCGATCCAAAAAGCTTAAAATGATTGGCTATCACGACGAAAAGAAGGCGTACAGGCTCTGGGATCCAACCAATAGGAGGATAGAGATCAGCCGCGATATCACATTCGATGAATCTATTATATTAAAATCCCCAACAATCGTCAACCTAGAAGATCGAGAATATGTCATCGAAGTGATCATCGGAGAATGCAAGATTGATGAAAAAAGGGAATATCTGGTTAAATGGCTAGGCTATGATGATGATGACAACACCTGGGAGCTAATCGAACAATTGATCGACACTGAAGCTCTACAAATTTGGCAAGATCGGATGTCAGAAGCTAATTTAATTGAATCAACCGATGACCCAATGACCTACAAGGAGGCAATTTCTCTGCCTGATGCAAAGCTTTGGGAGGAAGCAATCAATCAAGAGCTTAAATCACTTAAGAATAATGACATGTGGACAATTGTACCTGAGGTGCCTGCAGGACGCAAGCCGATTGGATGCAGATGGGTATTTAAAAAGAAACTCAACACTGATGGATCGGTTGCCAGGTACAAAGTGAGATTAGTTGCCAAGGGATATTTACAACAGCAAGGAATTGATTATGATGAAAC
>RBNK01001355.1:0-15893 GCA_003990785.1 Endogone sp. FLAS-F59071 | reverse complement strand
TTATTAGCTTATTATATCTCTTCTATCAATGATCGATGCATCAACGATCGATCATACGTCACTCAATTGTGGCTTAGACGATCTTTGTTTGTATCGACCAATCATAATTTAGCATTAATAAATACACACATATTGGCTTCATTAGCCAGTGCGCTCTTTACTCCAAACACACACATTCAAAGATCAAATTTCAACAGTTGCCAGCCAACTACTACAACTTTGTATGAAAGTATATTTAAGAACTATTGGAGTTAGAAGTAATTATACAATCAAAGAGCCTCTGGGCATCATCTATCAGTATAGTATTAAAAAAAGATGGATAGAGAATAGTTATTGACTACTGTAAGTTAAACTCAGTCACCAAGAAGCATGCATATCTAATCCCATATTTAGAAGATTTATAGAATATGTTAAAGAAGGTGCAAATCTACTCAACTCTTGACCTGTAGGCAGGATACAACTAAATCAGAATAATACCAGAAGTATAGGAAAAATCAGCATTTGTTACACTGTTTGGACAGTATGAATTCACAAGGATGTCCTTTGGACTCTGCAATGCACCTACCACCTTCCAAGCTGTAATGAATGAGATCTTCTATAATCTGATTGGACATGGAGTGATTGTATATATTGATGATATCAACATCTATGCTGAGACCTTTGCAGAACACATAGTAACTCTGAAGGAAGTATTTGAATGACTTAGAAAATATAGATTGAGGATTAAGCTAACAAAATGCTACTTTGGACAAAAGAAGATTGAATACCTTAAATTTATAATTAATAGAGGAGAAATTTACTTAGATCTGAAGAAGACTGAAATTGTCAAAGCCTTTCTGACCCCACAAGATAAGATAACCTTATAAAGATTTTTAGAACTGGTTCAGTTCTATAAAAGGTTTATCTCCAGATACTCTGAAATTGCTACACCCTTGCATATATTATAAAGAAAAGGAAGAGTATAGGAATGGATGCCAGCTGCACAAACTGCCTTTAGTCTAATCAAGGAAGCACTTACCTATATACTAGTAATAGCAAGGCTGGATCTCACAAAAGTGTTCAAGTTATATACAGATGTATTATCATTTAGACTTAGAGTAGTCTTAGTGTAAGATAATAAAGATAAAAAGCATGTGATTGCTTATACAGGATGAACTACTTATAGAGTAGAACCTTTCTATAGAGCTACCCAGCTAGAATGTATAGCAGTTGTTTGAGCTGTATAGTACTTTCACCACTTCTTAATTGAAAAATAGTTCACCTTGATAACAGACTACTCAGCTCTCAAATAGCTCTAGAACAAACTAAATCTGACAGGAATGTATATATGATAGCTAGCTATACTACAGGAGTATGATTTTACAATACAATATAGAAAAGGATAGAATTATTAGAATGTGGATACCCTTTCATGCCTACTCTAATTTATTTGAGATTGACACCCTAAACCAAAAAAAATATACCTACCCAATAGATACTAGACTCTATAATGGATATTTAGATTACTTCAGTAACCCAACCTTTACTGAGATAATAAACAAAAATGATCAACAGCTTATATGGACAATGGTACTTAACTATTTTATCAAAACAATATACTCTATCAATGATATAGAGGATAGATATGACTTGTAGTTCCTAAATATAAAAAGTAGATAGTACTTTAGGCCTTCTATAATCATCAGCTTGCAAGATACATAGATGTAGACAACACATATCAGCAATTATCAGAAAAATATTATTAGAAGAATATGTATGAAGATATTAAAGAATATATCAGGAGATACAATACTTACTAGAAGAGATACTAAGGAAAGAAAGTCGAGGCCTTATAACTGATTGTATCTAGAGAACCCTTTGAACATATTGGAATAGAAATTGTTGGACTACTACCAAGAACACTCAGAGGAAATTGATACATTATAGTAGTAGTGGATTACCTGACTAAGTACCCCAAAGCAAGAGCCTTGCCCTTTGTAGATGTTCTTAATATTGCACTCTTCATCTATAAAGATATTATCTACTACTATAGGATACCTTACAAAATGGCTTTCGACCAGGGAACTGAATTTATTAATAAATTTATATAGATATTGATGAAATACTTTGAGATCTACTAGATAAAGACTACTGCCTACTATCCCCAAGGAAATGGACTTACTGAATAGATAAATCAAACTATCAAGAATACAATTGCTAAAGTAGTACAATCATAAGAAGGAGATTGGAACTTGTATCTATCTTCCACCTTATTTATACTACAAATAATAAAACAAGAAACAACAAAGTTCACTCCTTTTGAACTTATTTATAGAAGAAAAGCCCATCAGCTAGTAGACTAAGTGATGAATACTCTGGAACTCAGCCACACCCCCTGGGAAGCACAAATAGAACACCATATGATAAAGGAAATTTAAGAATTATATAATATCTGAAACAAAGTAAAGGAATTCATTGCTATTGTACAAGATCACTAAAAGAAGAATTATAATAAAAAATACAAGAAGACTGAAAAGTTGAAGATTAGCAACCAGATCTTACTATACTGGAACATAGTAAAGTCTTCATGGTTAGCAAAATTGGACTTGAAATGGGAAGAACCATACTACATTACAAGTATAAAAGGAACTATGTATCAGTTATAAAAAATAATAGGAATAATCTTACCTTATACTATTTACTGAAACTGCCTTAAGAAATACTATGCCTTACTAGAATAACTTTCATGAAGTTCAAGTTAGCCTGATTGAGGCATACTAGTATATAGAACCCTTAGAAGATTTCAAGGAGATAGAAGGATTGACCTTATAGAAGACCTGATCAATTTTACATATTATTTAAAGGAGACAATACTTGGCATAAATTAATAAATAGAAAGAATACTACCAAATTGCACAACTTTAGAAAGAAGAAGTTGAACATATTTAGAACCAGAAGGATAGAGAAATCTGTTAATAAGCCCTCAAAGAAGTACTTTCTGCCTTTGCTTCAAGAATGGCTAAATAAATCTATCAGCTACTCAAGCACAAGCCTAGTGTTCTGAACCATTTCTGGTATAGTACATTCCAACTACACCAACTTATACAGGATGATATAAAGGAGCTAAAAGAGGAAGTAAAAACAGTTATAGAGAGATTTCTCCAAGTTAGAATTGTATCTTGAAGTCTAACTTAAAAAAAGAAAGGAGATATAATAGAATATTTCATAATGATATACATTTTGATTATATGAGATCATAGTCATATAACCCTTAATAACATTAAGACTCTTAATGTTATTAAAACCCTTAATGTTATTAAGATCTGCAATTATACTATAACTTAAAATAGTACTTTAATCTAATATATTATTTTATCATTTACTTATATTATAACTTGATATATCATTTTATTATATCTTAGCCAATCAATTTGTATCTTATATTTAGCTAAGCTAATCAGAAATTTGAGTAGTAACTTGGGTAGCTGCCTGTATAGTACCTTGTAATTTCTTATAAATACTTCACTTATAATTAATAATAAAATTCAGACTACAACAAGCTAAAGAAGCTTATAATAGATAACTTGAAAAATATTAAAGCTTTACTCAAGGAGTGAGCAATTAGGGTAGTTTTAAGAATTCTAACAGATATATACTTTATTCAATTAATTACATTTAAATTCTTACCAGTTAACACTTATATAGACATATTACCCTTCTTAAGATGCTATCATATAATCTACTAAGACCTTTGAAACATATTTTTTGCACCTGCTCAATTCTAAGTATTTTGCTATTAATATATTTTAGTCTATCACAATATACATTATAGTAGAATTTGTCAATCAGTAGAGATCTCAGGCCTTGTTGTACAGGGATATTTGAATATTCTGGTTAGGCCATACTAGCTACTTAAGCTGCTACCAAAGTTGTATCTTACTATATTAGCAGTTTTTTTAGTAGATTTTACTACTAGATGGCTATCAATTTTCTAAAAAATTCAGCAATTTTGTTAACCTATACATATAACTTAGTATATACTTGTTTGGGTATAGGATTAATATTGTTAGTAAGTCTATCATCTGGTATTCAATCATTATTTCAGCTGTTGGCATTGTAATTAGCTTCAATGGCTAATATAAATGCAGTGACTTTTTTAGCTTTTCTATTGAAGGGTTATAGGTTGACTGCTTTGGTTATTTAGCTAAGTTGTGCTACTTGTCCTACAAGTGCAGTTAAGGCTACAACTTGGGTAGTTAATGTGGCAATTATGGCATTGGCTATTATATTGGTAAATATAGTTAGTATAAGTAGTGATGATATAGAAGATTTATCTTCTTCTTTATCTATATATTGAATATATTCTATTGCTTTATAATTAAATATTTTATCTTCTAAATTGAGGTCTTCTAATTCTCCAAGTATATCAGCTTCAAGAGTAATTCCTTAAATGGTTGTATCAGTGTCTTCTATAAAGGTAGTGTCAGTGTCATGATAGATGGTAGTATCAGGTTCATATGATTCACTTCAGATACTTCTCAGAATAGTAATCTACTCAGTCCAGATGTATATCTGAATATAAATATTATAAAATTAATAAATTCCTTGAAAGATAATGGTATAATAGATATAGTTGATTCTAATAGTATTGTTTCTGCAAATTATGTAAGATCTTTTGTAACTAGTTTCTCAAATAATCTATTTGCAATTTAGTAGTAAATAGTATTTCGATATATTGAATAATCAAATGGTAAGTTGATAATCTACTCTTTAATAATTTGTCAATTATTATATCTTTATATAGTAGATATGAGATTAGTAAAGTAGTGTTCTACTTATATGATTGAAACAATATTATAATCTCTCTTAATATTCTTATAGAGAAAGTCTTAAAATACTTTAAAGTAGACATCAGTTCTAAGAGGGCTTTTGAATTTCTCTAAAAGTTCATTGTAGAGTTTAAGGTATACTTTACTTTGTAAATAAGCTATAGTTGTTAAATTAGTACTTTATAGTAGTTGCTAGTATCATATCTACTTGAAGAGTTCTGTGATATTGCTTCTTTAGCTGTTGGAAATCATATGTGTGTGGTGTTTTAGTAGTACTTTGAATACATCAGTCATGTCTAAAATGAATTAATAATTCTAGGCTTTTGTAAAATATTAGTAGTATATTTCTTGTTATTAGTTATAATGGTTTTTCATTACTACTGCTACCAAGTTATAAGGAGGTTTCTTCTGAACTGTCTGTAAGGAAGTGTCTGATAATATTAATCTATATTAGACTTAGAAATCTTTGAGTATATCACAAGGTTTCTAAGGTATTGAAAGTACTTTATTTCTTTGTTAGACTGTTAATTGTAAATTTCAAACTTATAGTCTTTAGTACTCTGAATATATGTAGAAGAGGAGTGAGATCTTTAGCTCTTAAAGAGATCTTAAGTATACACTGCTATTGAACTGAAGTTTATTGAATAAAGATTTGAGAGATATTTATATAAAATTCTCAAGGTACTATGGGTAGCAGCCCAGATTACTACTTAGAATATTATTAGTTATACTATTATAATTGATTTAGAAATTCTATTCATCATTGAATAAAATATCAACAATATTAATATTCTATTCATCATTGAATAAAATATCAACAATATTGATGATATCAACAGTGTTGATAATTTTGGCAGTATAGATAGTATTCACAGTGTTGATAATTTTGATGGTATAGATAGTATCTACAGTGTTGATAATTTTGGCAGTGTAGATGGTATCCATAGTGTTGATAATTTTGGTAGTGTAGATTTCTTCTTCAGTATCCAATCTAGATAAGGAAGTATTAGTTTTCTTTTTAAGGTAGTTGTTGTCCACTAGGTAATTTCCTAAGAAGTAAAATAACAATATTTCTTCTTCTATATTTTATAAGTTTTCCTATTAACATGGACTTAGATTGCCAAGGTATTTCAATGCAGAAGGCCAATATTGGAATATATTGAAGGTCCTTTTAACTATGTATCTTTCCTAAGGGTTTAATTCTAGATATTCAGTAGATTCTCATTCTATCAGTTCTTGATAGTTTTCTTGCCTTAATTGTAAGGCATATCCTATTTGATAGTAGCTTCTAAATTGTCCAACAGTATTATTAAGTTAGTAGATACTGATATTTCTTTTTGCAAATTCCACTATGTTGATAGTATTCTCTTGGGTTAGTATATAATTGTAATGATTTATTGTATCAGTTGATAATTGTATTCTTCACTATATTTGTAAGAGTGATATATATATAAAAAGCAGTAACAAACACTTGCAGAAACATAACAAACAACTATGCCTGCTATCAGCCGCCAAAACCAGAGGACTCTAGAGCCTTATCCGACTCAACCGCAGTAAAGAAATACTGCCAGATGATCGACCCTACTTAGACCAAACTATGAACAGATCAAGGACATAGTGGAGAATGTAATCATCAACCAATATAATGAACCAGTACTACTACATGTAAGAGTGACCCAGGAGGACACTATTGAAATGGTAGAACTTGCAAAGGAAAATATCAACATCTACCAATTTCACAATACCGCCAGATAATTCAGAAGTTACTATCAAATGGGATACGCCTTACAGTTAAGATAGGAAAATCGTCAAGAAACAACAGAACAAGAATTCGCCAGAATTCTGGGATTAACCTACTGGGAAATGCATATAGCTAGAAGGACCTTCAAGGTATTCCAATATTGGCCTTCCACATTGAAACATCTTGGTAACTTAAGCCCATACCAATGGGGACACTTACAAAATGAAGAAGAAGAAACTCTATTACTACATCTCCTGGAAAATTATCCAATGGATAACAACCACCTGGAAGAAGAAACCAATACTTCCTTATCAGGATCAGATATAGAAGAAAACATAGGCACTGCCAACATCGTAAGCACTGCCAACATCATAGGCACCACCGACATCATAGGCACCGCCAACATCATAGGCACCACTGACATCGTAAGCACTGCCGACATCTACAATATAGATTTTATTAACATATTATTTGACTTCTAAATTAGTAACCAATATTTCAAGTAGTAACCTGGGCAGCTACCCATATAGCACCTCGAGAATTTTGTATAAATATCCCTCAATTCTTTATTTAATAAACTTCAGTTCAATAGCAGTGTATACTCAAGATCCCTTTGAGAAGCTAAAGATCTCACCCCCTTCTACACACATCAAAAGCGCTAAAGACTATAAGTCTGAAATCCTAATTAACATTCATATAAAAGAAACAAAGTACTTTCGATACCTTAGAAACCTTGCGACGTACTCGGAGATTCCTAAGTCCAATGTGGATTAGTATCATCAGATGCTTCCTCACAGGTGGTTTAGAAGAAACCTCCTTACAACTTGGTAGCAGCAGTAATGAAAAACCATTCTAATAATCAGAAACATATTACTAATATTTTTACAAAGGCCTAGAATTACCAATTTACTTTTAGACATGACTGACGTACTCGGAGTGCTACTAAAAACACCACACACATCTCACTTCCATCAGCCAGAGAGGCTACATACATCACGGAACCCTTCAAGTGGACACAATATCAGCAACTGCTATGAAGCACTGATTCAACAACAGTAGCTCATTTACGAGGTGAAACATACCTTGAACTCTATAATGAACTTTTAGAAGAATTCGAAAACCCTCTTACAACTGAAGCCTACTTCGAAGCATTTCAAGATTTCCTCTACGAAAACATCAAAGGAGATCATGACATTGTTTCCATCACATGAGCTGAACACCAATTCACTAACCTCACAACTACCATACAAGGATATAATAATCAACAAGTTATCAAAGAGTGGATTACCAACTTGCAATTTGATTACTCAACACACCGAAGCACCGTCTACTACAGAATTGCAAACAGATTATTCAAGAAATTAGTAGCAGAAGATCTCACACGATTTGCCAAAACAACACTATTAGGATCAACTGTACCTATCACACCATGATCTATTGAGGAACCTATCAATCTCACAACATCTATATTCCGATATACACCCGGACCAAGCAAACCAACATTTAGAGAAGCAACCAACATAAGTGACTTACACGAACCTGATACAACCATCTATCACAACGCCGACACTGCATTTATTGAAGACACTGATACAACTGTTCGAAGAATTACACTCGAAGCTGACATACTTGAAGAATCAGAAGATCTTGACTCAGAAGATGAAATATTTGATCATGAAGTCAGAGAATACATCCAACAAACAGACAGAGGAGAAAATAAACTTCCAACATTACCACTACTCGCACCAACTACATTTACTAATATAATGGCCGACGCTGCAATCGCCACACTGACTGCACAAGTAGCAGCCTTAACTGCACTTGTAGGACAAGTAGCACAACTCAGTCAGACAACTAAAGTAGTCGACCTACAACCCTTTGATAGAGAAGCAAAAGAAGTTGCTACATTCATATTAGCTGTAGAGGCCAATTACAATGCCAACAGCTGGAATGATAATTGAGTACCAGATGATAGACTCACCAACAACATCATTCATACACCTGAACAAGTATATGCCAAGTCATATGCACAGGTCAACAAAATTGCTGGATTTCTCAGAAAATCGGCAGCAATCTGGTGGCAAAATCTGCCTAGAAAACCTTTGACCTGGTAAGATACAACTTTGGTAGCAGCTCAACTAGCTAATGCAGCCCAACCAGGATATCCAAACATCCCTGCCCAACAAGGTCTTAGATCCTTACTGATTGACAAGTTCTGCAGTAGTGCACATATCGCTAAAGCAAAGAAACGACTAGCCACAGCAAGATTCAATACCGAAGGAAGCAAAACCTTTGAAGCTTTTACTGCAGAAATCGATGCCGATCTCATTATCATCAGGATATCTTATGACGATGACAATTACATCACTTGTGGTGCACGAGCCAATACCTTATTCAAGACCCTTCCGCAGTAGCTAGAAACCTGCATTAAGGAGAGAGGGAGCCCATGTGCTCATAAACAATGGCGTTTCAGCATGGTTATCAAATCAGCACATATAATTCTATCAGCACAACAAACATGGACAAAAAACAAGAATCACAACTCGGGCTCAAGCAGCAAACCAACAACTGATACTTACTATCGAGGAGGATTTAACCTCCGAGGAGGATTCAGAGGAGGATGAGGAAACTACAACAATAACTCGACATAGCGAAATAATTTCAAGAAGGATGAAAACAAGAATGACTGGAAGAAAACAAAGACATGCTTCAACTGTAGAAGATGAGGACATATCGCATCTGAGTGTAGAAGTACTCACACTATTTTGGGAGAAAAGATCACAAAGAAAGAAGAAATTAAGGGTGCAAGCAAAAGCATAACTACTGAAGAAGAAATAGATCCTAGAGATATCAGCCAACTGTATGTAATTGAAGAAAAATATGGCCAAGGATACTGCAAGTTGAACGAACAGAAACAAATCACCCTCATTAATTGGAACATAGTGCAAATAAAATACCCATTTTATGACCAACGTATCTATTGTACAGAACACATATGTAACTGTTCAACAACTCACCTCATACTGGATGAAACCAGAGTAGAAGACTTCCTCATTACCAAAAAGAAGGATTGAAGAATAAAACCACAACCAAGATGCCGATAAATGCTACCAATAAACAATGAACCCTACTATGGCAAGAACTTACACCCATATGCCAACAACACTGGAGAAATCTATGACATTTTCTGGAAAAGCTATCAATATGTTGGCAAAGGAAAGTTCTAGGGAGACAAGAAAAGATATGAACAAGGAGTATATTAGGATGAAATCTACCCACAAGATCTTTAGACTGTCCATAACTCATCTACTGTCGATGGCAAGGGATATGACTCAGCCTACAATGGCACTTGGCAAGAACTGGCTGATATTAAAGAAGGAAGGCAAGAAGATGAAGAAGAAGAATGGGAAGAATCATCAGAAGATGAACAACTATACATGATACAAGAAACCAACAACAAAACCAACTTCTTAGTCGAAAAGAAGCACCCAGATGCTATAGTACCTACCAAGGGAACAGCAAACTCCGCAGGATATGATATCTATGCAAACGAAGATGCTCTAATCCCACCAGAATCGATTTTCCTGATCAAGACAGGAATCGCTCTAAAGCCACCAACTGGAACTTATACACAAATCCTAGATAAAAGCAGCAAAATCAAGGAAGGAATCTTGATCAAAGCAGGAGTTATTGATGCAGACTACACTGGTGAAATTATACTTGCAGTTCACAACTTATCAGCTCACTGCAAATACCGAGTCACCAAAGGAGCCAAGCTAGCACAATTCATATTCATCAAACTAGACAACTCGGTAACAGCCAAAGTTGTAGAATAACTTCCAAAAACCGAACGTGCTGCAGGAGGATTCGGTTCAACAGACAAAAAGAAACCTACACTCACCAAAGATGAACGTTGGTACCTGAAGATGGCACAAGGAATAGTACCATATGGATGCTGTCCTCATAGAAACAGAACCTACTGTGCAAACAATGTCTAGAAATGCTGGAGTTGTATTGAAGAAAGCAAGAAACTACAAATCCAACAACTAGCAAAGGAGGAAGAAGAAGCAAAACAAGTACACAAAGCTATAAAATTACCAACCAAGGAGAAGAAAATGGATTGGTCAATCAAAGATATAACAGACATATGGTCTATTGAAGAAATGAAAGTGGAAGAAATAGAAGAAAAAGTAGAACACGGAACCTTATCATTACTCAGAAAGAAGACAGAACTTCTCTTCTATAAAGGAACAATGAAGAACAAAACAGTTAATGTATTGATTGACAGTGGAGCAATATACAATTTTATCAGCAAACAGCTAGCCGATCAACTCAAAGTAATCAAGTCACCCTGCGAAGCAGCAATGATTGTAGAAGTCGCTGATAGAGGAACCTAACGAGTCACCCATACTGCTAAGAACCTTCCAATATCAATCGAATCATACCAGGATGCATTGAATTTCGAAATCATAGGTATGCCCAGACTAAGTATAGTATTTGGAAAAAGTTGGCTAGATCAGAAGAATCCTAACATTGACTGGCCAAGCACAACCATGGAGTTTACTTATCGAAACAAGGATATCAAATTGGTCTCTAAATCAAGAAACGGCAAGATCTGACTCTACTTAGCTAAAAAATTCTACCAACATCTTGAAAAAGACAACATAGTTTACTGCTGTATTATTATGGAAAAAGACATTGCTAAAATTACCACCGAAATGGATATAGACATTAATAGCCTGGACATATCTTTACAACCTCTTATTACTGAATTCGCAGATCGATTTCCTATAAACTTACCAGAAGGACTATCACTAAAATGAAGTATTGATCACCAAATTAACTTAATATCTAGCGCAGAACTACCATTCAAGAAAATTTATCAATTATCTGGACCAGAGTTACAAGAACTCAAGAAGACTCTAGAAGAATTAATTAAATAAGGATCTATTTAACCTAGTACATCACCTTTCGGAGCACCTATTATATTTGTCAAAAAGAAGAATGGAATTAGAATGTGCATTGACTATCGACAACTCAATGATATAACTATCAAGAACCAATATACATTACCCAACATCATGGAATTATTCGACCAACTCAAAGGAGCAACCATATTCTCAGTAATTGACTTACAATTAGGATATCATCAGATCCGCATTGCCAAAGAAGATATCCCGAAAACAGCATTTAGAACTCGATACGGATATTACGAATGGAAAGTTATACCTTTTGGACTGACAAACGCACCTGCAACATTCCAGGGACTGATGAATGATATATTCAGACCACTACTCAACGAATTCATAGTTGTCTACATCGATGACATACTGATCTATAGCAAAACAAAAGAAGAACACTTACAACATCTCCACCAAGTACTGGAGATTCTGAGAAAACATCAGTTGTATGCTAAACTCAGCAAGTATAACTTTTTACAAAAAGAAGTTGCATATCTTGGACACCGAATCAATGAACAAGGCATTCTAGTCAACTCTGCAAAAATCGAGGCAATCAAGAAATGGGAGAAACCAACAACAATTAAGGAAATACAATCCTTCCTAGGACTAGCAGGATACTACTGATAGTTTATCAAGAATTACACAGGAATTGTAGCATGCCTACATGATTTGACAGTTACAGGCACAAATGTTGTTCAAGAATGGAATAACCATTATGACGTAGCCTTCGAAACTTTGAAAGAAAAGTTAACAACTACACCAGTCCTCAGAAGCCCAGATCAGAACCTACAATTTGTAGTAACTACTGATGCCTCAGATTATGCAATTGGAGCCGTACTTTCGCAAGAAGACCAGCCTATTGCTTACTGTTCAAGAAAAATGACATCTGCAGAAAGAAATTACCCTGTACACGAAAAGGAGTTACTTGCAATAATCGACGCAACACAGGCTTGGAGACACTATCTGATAGGCAACAAATTCCTGATCTATACAGATTATGAATCACTCAAATACCTGAACAAACAACCGACCCTCTCCACCCAACAAGCACGATGGATGGATCATCTCAACAATTATCACTTTGAAATAATCTACAAACTGGGGAAGCTAAATGTTGTAGCAGATGCATTATTCTACCAACAACAGGAGGATGAACAAATCAAAGCTATCATCAAAATCACAGACAACTGGATACAAGAAATTCAAGAAGGAGTTCAGTTAGACAAAGAAGCACAGAAAATCCTAGAAGAACTTAACACTAAACCAGACACGACAAATAAATTTAAGATCCAAAACAACAATCTCTATTATGAAGATTGACTCTTTATACCATCAAATCTTTGTGTCAAGATTCTACAAAAACACTATGATATACCCTTAGCAGGCCACTTCGGATTTGATAAAACTTACAAAGTACTCACCAGAAACTTTTACTAGCCAAAAATGTTTACAAGCACCAAGAGCTTCATAGCTTCTTGCGACACTTGTCAACGTAACAAAATACTCAGACAATCACCCACTGGACTATTACAACCACTACCTATACCTACCGAAAAATGGGAACAAATCAGTATGGATTTCATTGTCCAACTACCAAAAACAACATCTGGGAAAGATGCAATAACCATCTTCGTCAATCGACTCAGCAAACAAACTCACTTCATTGCAAGCAAAACAACTGATACTATACCAGAAGTAGCAAAAATATTTTTTGACAATATTTTTCACCTACATGGACTACCGCAAATTATTATCTGCAACCAAGATCTAAAGTTTACAAGCAACTTTTGGCAATCACTATTCAAAACACTTGGAACAAAAATAGCACTCTCAACTGCATTTCATCCACAGACCGACAGACAAACAGAATGTATGAACCAAACATTGGAACAAATGCTTAGAACTTACGTCAACTATCGACAGAATGATTGGGACAAACACTTAACTGCTACAGAATTTGCATACAATAATGCTTAGCAAAAGTCAACAAAACTATCGCCATTCTTCCTAAATTATGGCTATCACCTGCTGACACCAGCAACCTTGTTACTAGAAAAGGTTGAATCAACAGTACAAGCTGTTGATGACTTCACCACACAAATGACCAACCTGCTGACCAAAGCACAGGATGCAATTCGCGAAGCACAAGTACAACAGATAAGATACGCAAATGAAAAAAGGTGTGAAGAATCATTTGAGATAGATGAAATGGTCTTACAGTCATCAAGACACATTACATTGTGACAATTATCTAATCAACCTTCAAAGAAACTCCAGAACAAGTTTCTTGGACCATTCAAGATTATCGCAAAAATATCAGCTGTTGCTTACAAACTGGAGTTACCACAAACAATGAAGATTCACTCTGTGTTTCATATATCATTACTGAAATGTTATACAACAAATAACAACGATCTATTTCCAGACAGACAAGTCATACCACCTGCACCAATTTTGGTCAATGATACAGAAGAATTCGAAGTAGAAGAAATCTTGGATCAATAGATTACTAAACAAGGTAACAGATTGACACCGCAATATCTAATCAAGTGGAAAGGATACCCCTTACATAATGCAACATAGGAACCACTTAGCAATCTAACATACACAGATGAAGCACTGGAAAAATATCACAAGTCCTTACAGAAATAGCATGGACGCTATTTTTTCAAAGGGGGAAGAGTTGTAAGAATGATATATATATAAAAAGCAGTAACAAATACTTGCAGAAACATAACAAACAACTATGCCTACCATCAGCCACCAAAACCAGAGGACTCTAGAGCCTTATCCGACTCAACTGCAGCAAAGAAATACTGCCAGATGATCGACTCCACTTAGACTAAACTATGAACAGATCAAGGATATAGTGGAGAATGCAATCATCAACTGACATAATGAACCAGTACTACTACACGCAAGAGTGATCCAGGAGAACACTATTGAAATGGTAGAACTTGCAAAGGAAAATATCAACATCTACCAATTTCACAATACCACTGGACAATTTAGAAGTTACTATCAAATGGGATATGCCTTACAGTTAAGACAGGAAAATCGTCAAGAAACAACAGAACAAGAATCTGCCAGAATTCTGAGATTAACCCACTGGGAAAGGCGTATAGCTAGAAGGACCTTCAAGGTATTCCAATATTGGCCTTCCACATTGAAACATCTTGGTAACTTAAGCCCATGCCAATGGGGACACTTACGAAATGAAGAAGAAGAAACTCTATTACTACATCTCCTGGAAAATTATCCAATGGATAACAACTGCCTGGAAGAAGAAACCAATACTTCCTTATCAGGATCAGATACAGAAGAAAACATAGGCACTACCAATATCGTAGGCACCACCAACATTATAGGCACCACCGACATTATAGGTACTGCCAACATTATAGGCACCGCCGACATCATAGGCACTGCCGACATCTACAATATAGATTTTATTAATACATTATTTGACTTCTAAATTAGTAACCAATATTCCAAGTAGTAACCTGGGCAGCTACCCATATAGCACCTCGAGAATTTTGTATAAATATCTCTCAATTCTTTATTTAATAAACTTCAGTTCAATAGCAGTGCACACTCAAGATCCCTTTGAGAAGCTAAAGATCTCACCCCCTTCTACACACATCAAAAGCGCTAAAGACTATAAGTCTGAAATCCTAATTAACATTTATATAAAAGAAACAAAGTACTTTCGATATCTTAGAAACCTTGCGATGTATTCGGAGATTCCTAAGTCCAACATGGATTAGTATCATCAGATGCTTCCTCACAGGCGGTTTAGAAGAAACCCCCTTACAATATTCTTAATCTGTTCATAATTTAATCAGAGTAGAGTTGAGCATCTGGTAGTATTTCTTTAAGTAGGATAAGGTTCTTAAATCATTAGAAAAATGGTTAATTAATCTACAAACTATTTTACTAAGAGCTGCAAACTATTTTACTAAGAGCTATAAACAAAATAGCTATAAACACAGATGCTAGTCATAGACTATGAACTATTATTAGTAAACAACTATGAACAGCTGTAAACTACTCTAGAACTTTGCTAGAACAATATTATGAACTATGAACTGGCTAGAACAGCCTGCAAACAGCCTATAAACAGCTTACAAGCATGGATGCTAGTTATAGACTACGAACTGAAAATAGTTTCCTAATGATCTTCTGGGTTTGGCAGTTGATAGCAAGCATAATTGTTTTGTTATATTTTTGCAAATGTTTATCAGTGCCTTTTTATATATCACTCTTACACTATATCTAGTTTAAAATATACTAACTAAATTAATACTGGAAGTAGCTTGAGAAAGAAGTTACTCAATCACAGCTTTGCATTTTCTATAGTGAGTTTTTTGTTATATTTTAATG
>RBNK01001354.1:0-15907 GCA_003990785.1 Endogone sp. FLAS-F59071 | reverse complement strand
GCTAAAGATCTCACCCCCTTCTATACACATCAAGAGCGCTAAAAGACTATAAGTCTGAAATTCACAATTAATAATCTTATAAAGAAACAAAGTACTTTCGATACCTTAGAAACCTTGCGACGTACTCAGAGATTCCTAAGTCCAACGCGGATTAGTATCATCAGACGCTTCCTCACAGGCGGTTTAGGAGAAACCCCCTTACAAGTAACCATACTAGTACTTAAGAGACTAGACTAGGAGAAACTATTTAACTTATATACTGATAGATTAGTAGGAGAACTTGGAGTAATACTTATACAATTTGATGAACAAGTAATTACCTATGCCAGCAAAAAAACTAACCCCACATAAGCCAACTATGAAGTAACTAAGTTAGAATGTTTGGTAGCAACATGGGTAATCAAGTACTTCTACCATTACCTCATTAGTTAAAAGTTTACTCTAGTTATTGATTATACTACACTCAAATGGTTATTTAATAAGGTTTAGCCTACTAAAATCTATATATAATAGATCATGAGACTATAAGAGTATAACTTTAATGTTTAGCACAAACCTGAAAAGAAACATCAGTATGCTGACACCTTATCAAGACTACTAAGAAGGGAGATATCACTCAAAGAAAAGACTATATACTTTCAATGAATAAAGAAATTTACTATTAGTTAGTGATATACTTAGAAAATGGAAAGATACTACTAACAGCTAATAAAGGAAGAAAGAGACTTATACTTAGAAGAAAACTTTGAATATTGAAATAAAGAACTTTATAAAATATTGTAAACTAACAAGGAGTATCAATATATAGTTATCCTAATATACTGTATAGAAAATATTTTATTAGCAGTATATAATCATTACTTATCAGAATACTAAAGAACTAAATGTACCTATCATCAAATAGCAAAAATTTACTAGTAGCTCTAAATGTAGAAAGATATATAATATTATATTAAGATATATAACATTTACTAGAAATAGAAGACAAATAAGGACTTTGTACCTTGACAGCCAAGCACTACCCTGAGTACTCTCTTTGAACATATTGGAATTGATGTAATTGAACTCTTACTAAGAACTCTTACCAAAAAGAAATATATTAGTATTGCAATAGATTAGCTTACTAAATAGCCCAAAGTAGAGTTCTTAGAGACATCAGACATATATACAATATTTAAATTTATTTATAAAAGAATTATCTGCTAGCATGAAATACTGCAACAAATTACATCAGACTAAGGATCAGAATTTTGTAACAATTTAGTTAAGAAACTTAATCAAATATTGTAAGGGGGTTTCTTCTAAACTGCCTGTGAGGAAGCATCTAATGATACTAATCCATGTTAGACTTAGGAATCTCTAAGTATATCACAAGACTTCTAAGGTATCAAAAGTACTTTGTTTCTTTATAAGAATATTAATTATGATTTTCAGACTTATAGTCTTTTTAGTACTCTTGATGTGTGTAGAAGGGGGTGAGATCTTTAGCTCTTAAAGGGATCTTGAGTATACACTGCTATTGAACTCTATCATTGGAATGTTGCAAGAATAGTGCAAAACTTCAATTTAATGAGTTCACAACTATCTGTATTATTCAAAGCCTCTTGAGGTTTTGGCTTCTGTAGAGTATTATTAGATCAATGTATTATATATAAGGGTTTGTTAAGAGAGGAGTTGATAAGACTTGACTTGAACTGAAGACTGAAGTTTATTAAATAAAGAATTGAGGGATATTTATACAAAATTGAAAAGCTAAGATTGCTAATATAAGCTAACTATAAATCTTTGGTATCAACAGTGTTGATGATTTTAGTAGTGTAGATGATATCTACAGTGTTGATAATTTTGGCAGTGTAGATGGTATCCATAGTGTTGATGGTATCCACAGTGTTGATAGTATCTACAGTGTTAATGGTATCTACAGTGTTGATGGTATTTATAATATTGATTGTATAACTAGAATATTTTAAGTATTACTGTAGCACAGTAGTAATTATTTATATTATCTAAATTAATCACTCTTACAAATATACTGAATTTAGCATATCAGGATAACTACTTACTATCCTTAAGAAAATGGACTTATTAAGTAAATAAACTAGACTATTAAGAATACTCTTTCAAAAATAACTATAATATATAAAGATTAGGATTTTTGGTTACTATCAGCACTATTTACAATCTGATGTATACTGCAAAAGACTATGACCTTCAGTCCTTTCGAACTAGTCTATAGAAGATTGCTAAATAGAGAAGTACCTACTACTGATATATAAGAATCTCATAAAGAGCAAATTTGGAGTTTAATAACACATGACATGAAATAACTAAAACAGATTAGAAACAAGGTACAGTTCTTAACAGTTTTCCTACCTTAATTGTAAGGTATATCTCATTTAGTAGTAGCTTCTGAATTGTTTAATGGTATTGTTGAGTTGGTAGATACTTATATTTCTTTTTGCAAATTCCACTATATCAATAGTATCCTCTTAGGTCACTCTAGTATATAATTATAATAGTTTATTATATCAATTAGTAATTGTATTTTCCATTATATTCTTGATCTGTTTATAGTTTGATCAGAGTAGAGTTGTTGCAGTTGAGTAAGATAAGGTTTTTGAATCCTCTAAGTTTGGTAGTTAATAGCAGGCATAGTTTGTCTTTCTTCAATTAATTATTTCATCTATTATATATTTTGATGAACTAAAATATATTAATAGCAAAATACTTAGAATTGAGCAAATATAGAAAATACATTTCAAAGGTCTTAGCAGATTATGCAATAGTGTCTTAAGAAGGTTATCATTAGAAAAATAGTTAATTAATCCATAAACTATTTTACTAAGAGCTGTGAACTATTTTACTAAGAGCTACAAATAAAATAGCTATGGATATAAATACTAGTTATAGACTATAAACTATTATTAGCAAACAGCTGTAAACTATCTTAGAACTTTACTAGAATAATATCACAAACTACAAACATCTCTAGAATAATGTTGTAAACTATAAACTGGCTAGAACAACCTAAGAACAGCCTACGAGTGTAGATGCTAGTTATAGACTATGAACTGAAAATAGTTTCTTGATAATATATCTGTATAAGTGTTAACTGATAAGAATTAAGTATGATCGATTAAATAAAATGCATATCTGTTTGAATCTTGAAACTATTCTAATTGCTTATTCTTTAAGTAAGGCTTTAGTATCTCTTAGATTGTATTATAAGCTTTTTTAGCTTATTATAGTCTAAATTTTATTGACAATTGCAAGAGGGGTATTTATATAAATTGAAGGAAGTACTATATAGATAGCTGCCCAAAACTTCTAATACAAATTAAATAGCTAGGCTAAAATATAATACTATATTAAGTTATAATATAATTGGGTAGTAAAATAATATATCAGGTCAAAATACTATTATATTATAGTAATATTATAAGTCTTAATAATACTAAGGGTTATAATAATACTAAGGGTTATAATAATACTAAGGGTTATATGACTATGATCAAAATTAGCATCATTACTAAATGTTTTATTATATCTCCTTCCTTCTCTAAGTTTGATATCAAGATATAGTTTTAACTTGGAGAAATCTCTCTATAATTGTTTTACCTTCTCCTCTAACTCCTTTATATTATCTTATGTAAGTTGATGTAGTTAGAATATACTGTACTAGAAATAGTTTAAAGCACTGAGCTTATACTTGAATTGTTAATAGATTTATTCAGCTATTCTTCAAGCATAGGTAGGAATTGCTTCTTTAAGAGCTTCTGGTTCTAGATATGTTTAACTTCTTCTTCCCAAAGTTTCTATTTATTGATTTGTACCAAGTGCTGTCTTCTTTGAATATTATATATAATTGATCAGATCTTCTACAAGGTCAAGCTTTTCATTTCCTCAAGGTCTTCCAGTAGTTCTATATGTTGGTATATCTCAATCAAGCTGACTTGGACTTTATAGAAGTTGTTCTAGTGGAGTATAGTATTTCTTGAGGTGGTTTCGGTAAACAGTGTAGGGTAGGATCATTCCTATTATTTTTGTAACTAATATGTTGTTCCTTTTATACTTGCAATATAGTATAGTCCTTCCCATTTCAGATCTAATTTTGCTAACCATGATGACTCCACTATGTTCTAGTATAGTAAGGCTTGGTTGCTAATCTTCAACTTTTCAGTCTCCTTATGTTCCTTGTTATAATTCTTCTTTTGGCAATATTATACAATAGCAATAAATTCTCTTGCTTTGTTTTAGACATCATATAATTCTCAAATTTCTATTGTCATATGGTATCCTATTTGCACTTTTCAGGGGGTATGGCTGAGTTCCAGTGTAGTTATCACTTGGTTTACCAGCTGATGAGCTTTTCTTCTGTAAACAAGCTCAAAAAGAGTAAACTTTATTATCTCTTGTTTCATTATCTATAGTGCAAATAAGGTAGAAGATAGGTACAGGTCCCAATCTTTTTCTTGTAATTGTACTACTTTAGCAATCTATTCTTAATAGTTTGATTTGTCCATTCAGTAAGTCTATTTCCTTAGGGATAGTAGGCAGTAATCTTTAGCTGGCAGATTCCAAAGTATTATATCAATATCTGCATGAATTTATTAATAAATTTAGTCTCTTAATCAAAGATCATTATATGGTATTCCATGATGGTAGATAATATCTTCATAGATAAAGGGTATAATGTTAAGAATATCTGCAAGGGGTAAGGCTCTTGCTTCAGAGTACTTAGTCAAGTAATCTACTGCTACTATAATATATCAATTTCCTCTGAGTGTTTTTAGTAGTAGTCCAACAATATCTATTCCAATATATTCAAAGGGTCCTCTAGGTATAATCAGTTATAAGGCCTCAATTTCCTTTCCTTAACACCTCTTCTAGTAAGTATCACATCTCCTGATATATTCTCTAATATCTTTATACATATTCTTCCAATAATATTTTTCTAATAATTGCTGATATGTGTTGTCTATACTCATGTATCCTACAAGCTGATGATCATAGGAGGCTTGAAGTACTATCTGCTTTTTGTATTTAGGAACTACAAGTTGTATCTATCTTCTATATCATTAGTAAAGTATATTGTCCTTAATAAAATAGTTGAGTGCTGTTGTCTGGTGTCTGATCTAGATAAGGAAGTATTAGTTTCCTTTGTTGTTTACTGGGTAATTTCCTAAGAGGTAAAGTAATAATATCTCTTCTTCTATATTTTATAAGTTTTCCCATTGATATAGACTTAGATTGCTAAGGTGTTTCAATATAGAAGGCTAATGTTGGAATATGTTAAAGATTCTTTTAGCTATGTATCTTTTCCAAGAGGTTAATCTTAGATATTTGGTAGATTCTTATTCTGTCAGTTCTTAACAGTTTTCTTACCTTAATTGTAAGACATATCCTATTTGATAATCTTTTAAATTGTTTGATGTTATTGTTGAGTTAGTAGATACTAATATTTCTTTTTGCAAATTCCACTATATCAATAGTGTTCTCTTGAGTCACTCTAGTGTATAATTATGATAGTTCATTATCTTGATTAATATGTAATTATATTTTCCACTATATTCTTAATCTGTTCATAGTTTGGTCAGAGTGGAGTTGAGTATCTAACAGTATTTCTTTGCTATAGTTGAGTAGGATACGGTTCTTGAGTTTAGCAGTTAATAGTAGGCATAGTTTATTTTCCTTTAATTATTTATTTTATCCATTATATAACAATAACACTTTTATAGTTACTATATGTTCCGCAAAAGCCTTGGTATAGATGTTGATATTATCAATATATACAATCACTCTATGTCCAATCAGATTGTAGAAGATCTCATTCATTGCAGCTTAGAAGGTGGCAGGTGTATTACAAAGTCTAAAGGACATTTTTGTGAATTCATACTGTCTAAACAGTATAATAAATGCTAATTTCTCCTGTACTTGAAGCATCATTCTGATTTAGTTATATCCTACCCACAGGTTAAAAGTTGAGTAGATTTGCATCTTCTTTAACATATTCTATAAGTTTTCTAAGTATAGAATCAGATATGCATACTTCTTGTATAAGAGTGATATATATAAAAAGCAGTAACAAACACTTGTAGAAATATAACAAATAATTATGCCTGCCATCAGCCACCAAAACCAGAGGACTCAAGAGTCTTATCCGACTCAACCGCAGCAAAGAAATACTGCCAGATGATCAACCCCACTGAGACCAAACTATAAACAGATCAAGAACATAGTTGAAAATGCAATTATTAATCAATACAATGAACCACCACAACTATACACTAGAGTAACCCAAGAGAATACTATTGACATAGTGGAATTCACAAAAAGGAATATCAGCATTCACCAATTCAACAACATTGCCAGACAATTCAGAAGCTACTATCAAATGGGATATGCCTTACAACTAAGGCAAGAGAATCACCAAGAACTGACAGAATGAGAATCTGCCGAATGCCTAGGATTAAATCCTTAGGAGAGACACATAGCTAAAAGGACCTTCAATGTATTCCAACATTGGCCATCTGCATTGAAACACCTTGGCAATCTAAGCCCATGTCAATAGGAAAACTTGTGGAATATAGAAGAAGAAACATTATTACTTTACCTCCTTGGAAATTACCTAGTAGATAACAACCGCATTGAAGAGAAAACTAATACTTCCATATCTGGATCGGATACAGAAGAAGAAATCCACACTGCCGAAATTATCAACACTGTGGATACCATCCACACCGCCGAAATTATCAATACTGTTGATACTATCAACATCATTAATATCTTATTTAATAATGAATAGAACTTATAAATTAAATATAGTATAACCAATCATATTCTGAGTAGTAACATGGGCAGCTACCTGTATAGCACCTCAAGAATTTTGTATAAATATCTCTCAATTCTTTATTCAATAAACTTCAGTTCAATAGCAGTGCACACTCAAGATCCCTTTGAGAGCTAAAGATCTCATCCCCTTCTACACACATTAAAAGTGCTAAAAGACTATAAGTATGAAAATCATAATTAATAATCTTACAAAGAAACAAAGTACTTTCGATACCTTAGAAACCTTGCAATGTACTCGGAGATTCCTAAGTCCAATGTAGATTAGTATCATCAGATGCTTCCTCACAGGCGGTTCCAGAGAAACCCCCTTACAACTTAGTAGCAGTAGTAATGAAAAACCATTATAATAATCAGAAACATACTACTAATATTTTTACAAAGGCCTAGAATTACCAATTCCTTTTAGACATGACCGACGTACTCAGAGTGCTACTGAAAACACCATACACATCTTACTTCCAATAGCCAGAGAGGCTACATACATCATGGAATCCTTTAAGTAGACACAATATCAGCAACTGCTACAAAGTACTGATTTAACAACAGTAGCTCATTTACAAGGCAAAACATACCTTGAACTCTACAATGAACTTTTAGAAGAATTTGAAAACCCTCTTACAACTGAAGCCTACTTTAAAGCATTTCAAGATTTCCTCTACAAAAACATCAAAAGAGATCGTGACATTATTTCCATCACATGAGCTGAATACCAACCTCACAACTACCATACAAGGATATAATAATTGCTAAGTTATCAAAGAGTGGATTACCAACTCGCAATTTAATTACTCAATATATTGAGGCACTATTTACTATAGAATTGCAAATAGATTATTCAAAAAATTAGTAGCAGAAGACCTTACACGATTTGCCAAAACAACACCATTAGAACCAACTGTACCTATTACACCACTATCTATCGAGGAACCTATTAATCTCATAACATCTATATTCCGACATACATCTGGACCAAACAAACCAACATTTAGAGAAGCAACCAACATAAGTGACTTATATGAACCTGATACAATTGTCTATTATGATGCCGACACTGCATTTATTGAAGACATAGATACAACTATTTGAAGAATTACACTCGAAGCTGACATACTTGAAGAATCAGAAGACCTTGACTCAGAAGACAAAATATTTGATCACAAAGTAAGAGAATACATCCAATAAACAGACAGAGGAGAAAATGAACTTCCAATATTACCACTACTCACACTAACTACAATTACCGATATAATGGTCGATGCCGCAATTGCTACATTATGTAAGAGTGATAGATATAAAAGTAGCAACAAACACTTACAAATATATAATAAACAACTATGCCCACCATCAGGATCACAACTGGACTCAGAGTTATCCCATACAATGGAGACAACTGCCGTAACACTACCCGCCGTCAAAAACCTCTACCTCTGAATATAGATGAAGTAGAAGCCCTAATCGATGAAGCAATCAGCCAACGACACTACGAAACTGATCGAGTACATATAGAAGTCATGTTGGAAGATAATGACAACATAGTATGATATTCACGAAACAACATCAACATATTCAGAACATTCAATATCTCTAAACAATATCAGGCTTACTACCAAATGGGTTATGCCTTATTTACCGCTACTAACAATATGTTAGTACCCAACCTCATTGAAGCCAAGAACCAAATAGGATTAACAGACACTGAATTCGAAAGAGGAAGAAGAATATTCCACTTCTTCAAATGATGGCTACAAGCAATCAACCGAATCGGAACACTCTCACTTGGAAAATGGGACAGGATCCCAGAAGAACAACTAGACCGAATACTGGAAGTCATGAAGGAGAGATACCCTCGGGACAGTACCTATATCATCTCCGACTTCTTAGACAAAGAAGACTCCGAAACATCTAGTCAGTCCGAGACAGATGAAGAAATCCCCCTTGAAGAAATACTTGAAATAGAATTACCTAATATGGTAGTTCCCGAATTAGAAATACCAAACAAGGCATTGCCAAGTAGAGCATTGTCAATTGAGGAATTACTCAATGAGGAAATCCTGTTTTAGGAAATTCCTTTTGTAGCATTACTATATTTAGAAATGCCTTTAGTAGTATTACTTATTGAAGCATTTCCTTTCTCTACATTACCTATCTTAGCATTATTCTTTTCAGAAATACTTTATATAGTATTTCCTTTTTGATTATTACTTTTTACAGTATTACCTTTAACTGCATTACTTATTTCAGTAATCCTTTCTGAAGTATTACCGCTATCAGAAGTACTATCTTAGACAGCTACCTTTATAGCAGTACTATCTGATTTCCTGTATAAATACCCCCTTAGTTTTCATGCGAATAAACTTCAGTTCAATAGCAGTGCACACTCAAGATCCCTTTGAGAGCTAAAGATCTCACCCCTTTCTATACACATCAGAAAGTGCTAAAGACTATAAGTCTGAAATTCACAATTGATAATCTTATAAAGAAACAAAGTACTTTCGATATCTTAGAAACCTTGCGACGTACTCGGAGATTCCTAAGTCCAATGCAGATTAGTATCATCAGACACTTCCTCACAGGCGGTTTAAGAGAAACCCCCCTTACAACTTAGTAGCAGCAGTAACGAAAAACCGTTATAATAATCAGAAACATACTACTAATAATTTTACAAAGGCCTAGAATTACCAATTCCTTTTAGACATGACTGACGTACTTGGAGTGCTACTAAAAACACCACACACATCTCACTTCCAACAGCCAGAGAGGCTACATACATCACGGAACCCTTCAAGTAGACACAATATCAGCAACTGCTACGAAGCACTGATTCAACAACAGTAGCTCGTTTACAAGGCGAAACATACCTTGAACTCTACAATGAACTTTTAGAAGAATTCGAAAACTCTCTTACAACTGAAGCCTACTTCGAAGCATTTCAAGATTTCCTCTATGAAAACATCAAAGGAGATCGCGATATTGTTTCCATCACACGAGCTGAACACCAATTCACCAACCTTACAACTACCATACAAGGATATAATAATCGACAAGTTATCAAAGAGTAGATTACCAACTCGCAATTTGATTACTCAACACACCGAGGCACCGTTTACTACAGAATTGCAAATAGATTATTCGAGAAGCTAGTAGCAGAAGATCTTACACGATTTGCTGAAACAACACCATTAGGATCTACTATACCTATTACACCACTATCGATCGAAGAACCTATCAATCTCACAGTATCTATATTCCGACATACACCTGGACCAAGCAAACCAACATTCAGAGAAGCAACCGATATAAGTGATTTACACAAACCTGAAACAACTATCTATCACGACGCCGACACTGTATTTATTGAAGATGCCGATACAACCATTCGAAGAATTACACTCGAAGCCGACATACTCGAAGAATTGGAAGACCTCGACTTAGAAGACGAAATATTAGATCACGAAGTAAGAGAATACTTCCAACAAACGGACAGAGGCGAAAACGAACTTCCAACATCACCACTACTCTCACCAACTACATTTACCGATATAATGGCTGACGCCACAATCGCCGCACTAACCGCACAAGTAGCAGCCTTAACTGTACTTGTAGGACAAGTAGCATAACTTAGCCAGACAACCAAGGCAATCTACAACCCTTTGATGGAGAAGCAAAAGAAGTTGCTACATTCATATCAGCTGTTGAAGCCAATTACAATGCCAACAGCTAGAATGATGATCGAGTACCAGACGACAGACTCACCAACAATGTCAATCATACATCTGAACAAGTATATGCCAAGTCATATGCACAGGTTAACAAAATTGCTGGATTTCTCAGAAAATCGGCAGCAATCTGGTGGCAAAATCTGCCTAGAAAACCTTTAACCTGGCAGGATACAACTTTGGTAACTGCTCAAGTAGCCAATGCAGCCCAACCAGGATATCCAAACATCCCCATCCAACAAGGTCTTAGATCCTTATTGATTGACAAATTCCGCAGTAGTGCACATATCGCCGAAGCAAAGAAACGACTAGCCACAGCAAGATTCAACACCGAAGGAAGCAAAACTTTTGAAGCTTTCGCTGCAGAAATCGACGCCGATCTCATCATCATTGGGATATCTTATGACAATGACAATCATATCACTTGTGGTGCACAAGCCGACACTTTATTCAAGACCCTTCCACAGTGGCTTGAAACTTGCATTAAGGAGAGAGGGAGCCCATGTGCTCATGAACAATGGTGTTTCGGCATGGTCATCAAATCAGCACATACAATTCTATCAGCACAACAAATACGAACAGAAAACAAGAACCACAACTCAGGCTCAAGCAGCAAACCAATAACTGATACTTACCATCAAGGAGGATTCAGAGGAGGACGAGGAAACTACAACAATAACCCGACATGGTGAAACAATTTCAAGAAGGACGAAAACAAGGATAACTGGAAGAAAACAAAGACTTGCTTCAATTGTGGAAGACGAGGACATATCGCACCTGAGTGTAGAAGTACTCATACTATTTCGGGAGAAAAGATCACAATGAAAGAAGAAATCAAAGGTACAAGCAAAAGCATGACTACCGAAGAAGAAACAGATCCAAGAGATATCAGCCGACTGTACATGATTGAAGAAAAATACAGCTGAGGATACTGCAAGTTGAACGAGCAAGAACAAATCACCCTCATCAATTGGAATATGGTGCAAACAAGATGCCCATTCTGCGATTAATGCATCTATTGCACAGAACACATGTGCAACTGTTCAACAACTCACCTCATACCAGATGAATCCAAGGTAGAAGACTTTCTCATCATCAAAAAAAAGGATCGAAGAATAAAACCGCAACCCAGACGCCGACAGATGCCACCAATGAACAATGGACCCTACCATGGCAAGAACCCACACCCGTATGCCAACAACACCAGAGAAATTTACGACATTTTCTGGAGAAGCTATCAATACGTTAGTAAAGGAAAGTTCTGGGGAGACAAGAAAAGATACGAATAAGGAGTATATTGGGACGAAATCTACCTACAAGATCTTTGGACTGTCCATGACTCATCTACTATCGATGGCAAGGGATGCGACCCAGCCTACAATGGCACTTGGCAAGAACTGGCTGACATTGAAGAAGGAAGGCAAGAAGATGAAGAACATGAACAGGAAGAATCATCAGATGATGAATGACTATACATGATATAAGAAACCAACAACGAAACCAACTTCCTAGTCGAAAAGAAGCACCCAGATGCTATAGTACCTACAAAGAGAACAACAAACTCCGCAGGATATGACATCCATGCAAATGAAGATGCTCTAATCCCACCAGGATCAATTTTTCTGATCAAGACAGGAATTGCCCTAAAGCCATCAACTGGAACTTATACACAAATCCTAGATAAAAGCAGCAAAATCAAGGAAGGAATCTCAATCAAAGCAGGAGTTATTGATGCAGACTACACTGGCGAAATTATACTCACAGTTCACAACTTATCAGTGTGCTGCAAATACCGAGTCACCAAAGGAGCCAAGCTAGTGCAATTCGTATTCATCAAACTGGACAACTCGGTAATAGCCAAAGTCGTAGAACAGCTTCCGAAAACTGAACGAGCCACAGGAGGATTCGGATCGACAGACAAAAAGAAACCTACACTTACCAAGGATGAACGTTGGTACCTGAAAATGGCACAAGGGATAGTACCATATGGATGCTGTCCTCATAGAAACAGAACCTACTGCGCAGACAACGCCTGGAAATGCTGGAGTTGTATTGAAGAAAGCAAGAAACCACAAATCCAACAATTAGCAAAGGAGGAAGAAGAAGCAAAACAAGCACGCAAAGCTATAAAATTACCAACCAAGGAGAAGAAAACGGATTGGTTAATCGAAGATACAACAGACATGTGGTCTATCGAAGAAACGAAAGTGGAAGAAATAGAAGAAAAAGTAGAACATGAAACCTTATCATCACTCGGAAAGAAAACAGAACTTCTCTTCTACAAAGGAACAATGAAGAACAAAACAGTTAACATACTGATCGACAGTGGAGCAACATGCAACTTTATCAGCAAACAGCTAGCTAATCAACTCAAAGTAATCAAATCACCCTGCGATTGTAGAAGTCGCCAATGGAGGAACCCAACGAGTCACCCATACTGCCAAGAACCTTCCAATATCAATTGAATCATACCAGGATGCATTGAATTTCGAAATCATAGGCATGCCTGGACCAAGTGTAGTATTTGAAAAAAGTTGGCTAGATCAGAAGAACCCTAACAAAGACTGGCCAAGCGGAACTATGGAGTTTACTCATCAAAACAAGGACATCAAATTGGTCTCCAAATCAAGAAACGGCAAGATCTGACTCTACTCAGCTAAAAAATTCTACCAACATCTCAAAAAAGATAACATAGTTTACTGCTATATTATTACAGAAAAGGACATTACTAAAATTACCACTGAAACGGATATAGACATTAATAGCCTGGACATATCTTTACAACCACTTATTACCGAGTTCGCAGACCAATTTTCTATAAACTTACCAGAAGGACTACTACCAAAACGAAGTATCGATCACTGAATTGACTTAATACCTGACACAGAACCACCATTCAAGAAAATTTATCAATTATCCGAACCAGAATTACAAGAACTCAAGAAGACTCTAGAAGAATTAATTGAACGAAGATCTATTCAATCTAGCACATCACCTTTTGGAGCACCTATCATATTTGTCAAGAAGAAGGATGGAATTAGAATGTGCATCAACTACCGACAACTCAACGATATAACTATTAAGAACCGATACGCATTACCCAACATCATGGAATTATTCGACTGACTCAAAGGAGCAACCATATTCTCAGTAATTGACTTATGATCAGGATATCATCAGATCCGTATTGCTGAAGAAGACATCCCGAAAACAGTATTTAGAACTCAATACGGACATTACAAATAGAAAGTCATGCCTTTTGGACTAACAAATGCACCTGCAACATTCCAAGGACTGATGAATGACATATTCAGACCACTACTCGACGAATTCGTAGTTGTCTATATCGATGACATACTGATCTATAGCAAGACAAAAGAAGAACACCTACAACATCTCCACCAAGTACTGGAGATCCTGAGGAAACATCAGTTATATGCCAAACTTAGCAAGTGTAACTTTTTACAAAAAGAAGTTGCATATCTTGGACACCGAATCAATGAATAAGGCATTCTAGTCGACCTTGCAAAAATCGAGGCAATCAAGAAATGGGAAAAACCAACAACGATCAAGGAAATACAATCCTTCCTAGGACTAGCAGGATACTACTGACGGTTTATCAAGAACTATGTAGGAATTGTAGCATGTCTACATGATCTAACAGTTACAGGCACAAATGTTATTCAAGAATGGAATGACAACCACGACACAGCCTTCGAAACTTTGAAAGAAAAGTTAACAACCGCACCTGTCCTTAGAAGCCCAGATCAGAACCTACAATTTGTAGTAACTACTGACGCCTCAGATTATGCAATTGGAGCTGTACTTTCGCAAGAAGACCAACCTATCGCCTACCGTTCAAGAAAAATGTCATCTGCAGAAAGAAATTACCCTGTTCACGAAAAAGAGTTACTTGCAATAATCGACGCAACACAGGCTTGGAGACACTACCTGATAGGCAACAAATTCCTGATCTATACAGATCATGAATCACTCAAATACCTGAACAAACAGCCAACCCTCTCCACCCGACAAGCACAATGGATGGACCATCTCAACAACTATCACTTTGAAATAATCTACAAACCTGGAAAACTTAATGTCGTAGCAGACGCACTATCCAGACAACAACAGGAGGACAAACAGATCAAAGCTATCATCGAAATCACAGACAACTGGATACAAGAAATTCAAGAAGGAGTTCAGTTAGACAAAGAAGCGAAAAAAATCATAGAAGAACTTAAGACCAAACCAGACATGACAAACAAATTCAAGATCCGAAACAACAATCTCTATTATGAAGATCGACTCTTCATACCGTCAAATCTTCATGTCAAGATTCTACAAGAACACCATGATATACCCTTAGCAGGCCACTTTGGATTTGATAAAACTTACGAAGCACTCACCAGAAACTTTTACTGGCCGAAAATGTTTACAAGCACCAAGAGCTTCATAGCCTCTTATGACACTTGTCAACGCAACAAAACACTTCGACAATCACCTGCTGGACTATTACAACCACTACCTGTACCTGCCGAAAAATGTGAACAAATCAGTATGGATTTTCATTATCCAGCTGCTGAAAACAATATCCGGGAAAGATGCAATAACCGTCTTTGTAGATCGACTCAGCAAACAAACTCACTTCGTTGCAAGTAGAACAACTGATACTGCACCAGACGTAGCAAAAATATTTTTCAACAATATTTTTTGTCTACATGGATTACTACGAATTATTATCTGCGACTGAGATCCAAAGTTTACAAGCAACTTTTGGCAATTGCTATTCAAAACACTTGGAACAAAAATAGTGCTCTCAACTGCATTTCACCCACAGACTGATAGACAAACAGAATATATGAATCAGACATTGGAACAGATGCTTAGAACTTATGTCAACTATCGACAAAATGAACACTTAACTGCTGCCGAATTTGCATGCAATAATGCTCAGCAAAAGTCAACGAAACTATCGCTATTCTTCTTAAATTATGGTTACCACCCACTGACACCAGCAACTCTATTACTGGAAAAGGTCGAATCAACAGTATAAGCCGTTGATGACTTCACCACACGAATGACCAACCTGCTGACTAAGGCACAAGACGCAATTCGCAAAGCACAAGTACAACAGACAAAATACGCAAACGAAAAAAGGCGTAAAGAATCATTTGAGATAGATGAAATGGTCTTACTGTCCTCAAGACATATCACATTGCGACAATTATCTAATCAACCTTCAAAGAAACTTCAGAACAAGTTTCTCGGACCATTCAAGATTATCGCAAAAATATCAGCTGTTGCTTACAAACTGGAGTTACCATCAACAATGAAGA
>RBNK01001353.1:0-15913 GCA_003990785.1 Endogone sp. FLAS-F59071 | reverse complement strand
ATCTTTAGTTAGAAAAGAAAGATCTTCTATCAAATGTTTGCTAATAACATTTACTATCTCCTTAATAGCCCTTTCTAATACAGCCTGTTTCATTTCATTTTGCTCATAATTCTCCTTTTATATAATTTTATATAACAACTAAACAGCTAAGTGGAGATAACCAGTAAGGTATTTTCAGTCTTTAATTCTTCCAATATCACAGCCTAAGAGGTTGAGATAATGTTCAATATAGGCTTTGACTTTATCAATTGTCAGTATCTCAAAGTCTATAATAATGTTCTTGTTTATAGTTTTGTCAATACCACTCTCAACTTTATCCTTATGTTTAAGTATAAATGAAGTTATAAGAGTAATATATAAAAAGCATTGATAAAACACTTATAGAAACATAACAAATAACTATGCCTGCTATCAGCTACCAAAACCAGAGAACTCAAGAGCCTTACTTGATCCAACCACAATAAAGAAATACTGCTAGATGCTCAACCCTACTTTGACCAAACTATAAATAGATCAAGAATATAGTAGAGAATATAGTTATCAACTGACATAATAAATCAGTACTATTACACACTAGAGTGACCCAAGAAAACACTATCACTATAATAGAACTTATAAAGAGAAATATCAACATCTACCAATTTCATAATACTGCTAGATAATTTAGAAGTTACTATCAAATGAGATACATCTTATAATTAAAATAAAAGAACCATCAAGAAACAATAGAACAAGAATCCGCTAGAATTCTAGGATTAAATCATTGGGAAAGATATATAGCTAAAAGAATCTTCAAGGTATTTCAATATTGGCCTTCTATATTGAAACACCTTGGTAGCCTAAGCCTACATCAATGGGAACACTTGTGAAATGAGGAAAAAGAAACCTTGTTACTCTATCTTTTGGAAAATTACCTAATGGATAACAACTGTCTAGAAGAAGAAACCAATACTTCCTTATTAGGATCAGATATAGAAGAAGAAATAGGTACTGCCAACATTATAGATACTGCCAATATCGTAAATACTACTGACATCATAGGCACTGCTGACATCTACAATATAGATTTCATCAACACATTATTTAACTTCTAAATTAGTAACCAATATTCCGAGTAGTAACCTGGGCAGCTACCTATATAGTACTTTGAGAATTTTATATAAATATCCCTCAATTCTTTATTTAATAAACTTCAGTTCAATAGCAGTATACACTCAAGATCCTTTTGAGAGCTAAAGATCTCACCCCTCTTCTATATACATCAAGAGCACTAAAAAGACTATAAGTTTGAAAATCATAATTAATATTCTTATAAAGAAATAAAGTACTTTCGATATCTCAGAAACCTTGCAATATACTCAGAGATTCCTAAGTCTAACATAGATTAGTATCATCAGACACTTCCTCACAGGCAGTTTAGAAGAAACCCCCTTACAACTTGGTAGTAGCAGTAATAAAAAACTATTATAATAATAAGAAGCATACTACTAATATTTTTTTTTTTTTTACAAAGGCCTAAAATTATCAATTTCTTTCGACACAACCGATATACTTAGAGTGCTACTAAAAACATTATACATATCTCATTTCCAACAGCCAGAGAGGCTATATATATCATAGAACCCTTCAAGTAGACATAATATCAGTAACTGCTATAAAGTACTGATTCAGCAACTATAGCTCATTTACAAGGTGAAACATATCTTGAACTCTATAATAAACTTTTAGAAGAATTTAAAAACCTTCTTAGAACTGAAGCCTACTTCAAAGTATTTTAAGATTTCCTCTATAAGAACATCAAAGAAGATCATAATATTGTTTCAATCATATAAGTAGAATACCATTTTACTAATCTCACATCTACTGTATAAGAATACCATAATTGATGAATTATCAAAGAGTAGATTAATAACTCACCATTCGATTACTCAATACACCAAGGCACTATTTACTACTGAATCACAAATAGATTATTTAAGAAATTAGTAGCAGAAGATCTTATATAATTTATCAAAACAACACCATTAGAATCAACTATACCTATTATACTACTATCTATCAAGAAACCTATTAACCTTACAACATCTATATTCTGACATACATCCAGACTGAGTAGACTAACATTTAGAGAAGCACCTGATGTCAGTAAACTATATGAACTTAATATAATAGTTTATCATGATGCTGACACTGCCTTCATTGAAAATACTGATACAACTGTCTGAAGAATTACTCTTGAAGCAGACATACTTGAAGAATTAGCAGATCTCAACTCAGATAACAAAATATTTGATCATGAAGCAAGAGAATATATTCAATATACAGACAGAAGAAAGACAAACTTCTTACATCACTACTACTTGCACTAACTATATTTACTGACATAATGGCTGATACTGCAATTGCCACATTAACTATACAAGTAGCAGCTTTAACTGCACTTGTAGGATAAGTAGCGCAACTTAGCTAAACAATCAAAGCAGTCAACTTACAACTCTTTGATAGAGAAGTCAAAGAAGTCATTACATTTATATCAGCTATTAAAGCCAATTATAATGCTAACAGCTAGAATGACGATCGAGTACCAGATGATAGATTTACCAACAATGTTAATTACATATCTGAACAAGTATATACCAAGTCATATGCACAGATCAATAAAATTGCTGAATTTCTTAGAAAATCGGCAGCAATCTGGTGGTAAAATCTGCCTAGAAAACCTTTAATCTGGTAAGATACAACTTTTGTAGCAGCTCAAGTAGCTGGTATAGTCCAATTAAGATATCTCAACATTCTTACGTAACAAGACCTTAGATCTCTACTGATTAATAAATTTTGCAGTAGTGCATATATTGCCGAAGCAAAGAAATGACTAGCTACAGCAAGATTCAACACTGAAGGAACTAAAATCTTTGAAGCTTTCATAGCAGAAATCGATGTTGATCTTATCATCATTGGAATACCTTATGATGATGACAATTACACCACTTGTAGTGTACGAGCCAACACCTTATTCAAGACTCTTCTGCAGTAGTTAGAAACCTACATTAAGGAGAGAGAGAGCCCATGTACTCATAAGCAATAGTGTTTCGACATGGTCATCAAATTAGCACATACAATTCTATCAGCACAATAAACTTGAACAGAAAATAAGAACTATAATTTGAGCTCAAACAGCAAGCCAACTACTGATACTTACTGTCGAAGAGGATTTAACCCTTAAGGAGAATTTAGAGGAGGATAAGGAAACTACAACAACAACTTGATATGATAAAACAATTTTAAGAAGGATGAAAACAAGAATGACTAGAAGAAAACAAAGACCTGCTTTAATTGTAGAAGAAGAGGACATATTGCACCTGAATGTAGAAGTACTCACACTATTTCTGGAGAAAAGATCACAAAGAAAGAAAAAGTTAAAGGTACAAGCAAAAGTATGACAGCTAAAGAAGAAACAGATCCAAAAGATATTAGTTGACTATATATAATTGAAAAAAAATATGGCCGAGAATATCACAAGTTGATGGAATAAGAACAAATTACTCTCATCAACTGGAATATAGTATAGACTAGATGCTCATTCTGTGATCAATATATCTATTATGTAGAATACATATACAACTGTTCAATAACTCATCTTATACCAGATGAAACCAAAGTAGAAGACTTCTTCATCACTAGAAAGAAAGATCGAAAAGTGAAACCACAGCTAAGACATTGACAGATATTACCAATGAATAATAGACCTTATCATAGCAAAAACCCATACCTTTATACTAATAATATTGGAGAAATTTACGACATTTTTTAGAGAAGCTATCAATATGTTGGTAAAGGAAAGTTTTGGGGAGATAAGAAAAGATATGATCAAGGAGTATATTGGGATAAAATTTACCTACAAGACCTTTGGACTATCCATAACTTATCTACTATCAACAGTAAAGAATGCAATCCAGCCTACAATAGTACTTGGCAAGAACTGGCCAATATTGAAGAAAGAAGATAGGAAGATGATGAAGAAGAATTGGAAGAATCATCAGATGATGAACAACTATATATGATATAAGAAACCAACAATGAAACCAACTTCCTAGTTGAAAAAAGCACCCAGATGCTATAGTACCTACTAAGGAAACAGCAAACTCTGCAGGATATGATATCTATGCAAATGAAAATGCATTAATCCTACTAGGATCAATTTTCCTGATCAAGACAGGAATTGCTTTAAAGCTACCAAATAGAACTTATACACAAATCTTGGATAAAAGCAGCAAAATCAAAGAAGGAATCTCGATCAAAGCAGGAGTTATTGATGCAGACTACACTGGTGAAATCATACATGTAGTCTATAACTTATTAGCTTGCTGCAAATACCAAGTTACCAAAGGAGCCAAGCTAGCACAATTTGTATTCATCAAGCTTGACAACTCAGTAACAGCTAAAGTTATAGAATAACTTCTAAAAACTGAATATACTACAAGAGGATTTGGATCAACAAACAAAAAAAAACTTATACTGTAAGAGTAATATATATAAAAAGGCAGTAACAAACACTTATAGAAATATAACAAATAACTATACCTGCTATCAGCCGCTAAAACTAGAGGACTCAAGAGCCTTATCTAACTCAACTACAGCAAAGAAATACTGCTAGATGATCAACTCCACTTAGACCAAACTATGAACAGATTAAGAACATAGTTGAAAATGCAATTATTAATCGACACAATGAACCACTACAACTATACACTAGAGTAACCCAAGAGGATACTATTGACATGGTGGAATTCGCAAAAAGGAATATCAGCATTCACCAATTCAACAACACTGCCAGACAATTCAGAAGCTACTATCAAATGGGATATGCCTTACAACTAAGGTAAGAGAACCACCAAGAACTGACAGAATGAGAATCTGCCAAATACCTAAGATTAAACCCTTGGGAGAGATGCATAGCTAAAAAGACCTTTAATGTATTTTAATATTAGCTATCCACATTGAAATACCTTGGCAATCTAAGCCCACGTCAATAGGAAAACTTGCGGAATATAGAAGAAGAAACATTATTACTTCATCTTCTAGGAAATTACCTAGTAGACAACAACTGCATTAAAGAAACTGATACTTCTATATCTGGATCGGACATAGAAGAAGAAATCTACACTGCCGAAATTATTAACACTGTGGATACCATCTACACTGCCGAAATTATCAACACTGTAGATACCATCTACACTGCTGAAATTATCAACACTGTGGATACCATCCACACTGCTGAAATTATCAACACTGTGAATACTATCCACACTGCCAAAATTATCAACACTATTGATACTATCAACATTATTGATATCTTATTCAATAATGAATGGAACTTATAAATTAAATATAGCATAACCAATCATATTCCAAGTAGTAATCTGGGCAGCTACCCATATAGCACCTCGAGAATCTTGTATAAATATCCCTTAATTCTTTATTCAATAAACTTCAGTTCAATAGCAGTGCACACTCAAGATCCCTTTGAGAGCTAAAGATCTCACCCCTTCTACACATATCAAGAGTGCTAAAGACTATAGGTCTAAAATTCACAATTAATAATCTTATAAAGAAACAAAGTACTTTCGATACCTTAGAAACCTTATGATGTACTCGGAGGTTCCTAAGTGCAATGTGGATTAGTATCATCAGACGCTTCCTCACAGATGGTTTAGGAGAAACCCCCTTACATATACTTACTAAAGACAAATAATGGTACCTGAAGATGGCATAAGGAATAGTATCATATAGATGCTATCCTTATAGAAACAGAACTTACTGTGCAGATGACATTTGAAAATGCTAGAGCTGCATTGAAGAAAGCAAGAAACTACTAATCTAACAATTAGCAAAAGAGGAAGAAGAAGTGAAACAAGCATGCAAGGCTATAAAACTACCAACCAAAGAAAAGAAAACAGACTGGTCCATTGATGACACAATAGATATATAGTCTATTAAAAAAGCAAAAGTAGAAGATATAGAAGAAAAAGTAGAACACGGAACCTTATCATCACTTAGAAAGAAGATAGAACTTCTTTTCTATAAAGAAACAATGAAAAATAAAACAGTCAACATACTGATTGACAGTAGTGCAATATGCAATTTTATTAGCAAACAGCTAGCAGATCAACTCAAGGTAATTAAGTCACTACAAGAAGCAGCAATAATTGTAGAAGTTGCTGATGGAGGAATCCAATGAGTTACCTGTTGTAATTATTAGCTTATTATATCTCTCTCTCCCATCATCAATGATTGATCATATGTCACTCAATTGTAGCTTAGATGATCTTTATTTGTATTGACCAATCATAAATTAGCATTAATAAATATACGCATATTGGCTTCATAAGCCAGTGTGCTCTTTTACTCCAAAACACACATTCGAAGATCAAATTTCAACAGGTTATGAGCCCTGAGCCGCTCGAATTGCAGCTCGATAACCTGAGATCTATGCAATCATAGCATCTATGCAATTACAACTACAATTACAGTAAGTGTTTATTTAATATTGTAAACAATATGTTAAACAATGCAATAAACAATGCGACAAATGACACCGCGATAAAACAACGTGATAAACAATATGTAATGACATAGCATTCAATGATGCGACATAACAAAATGGACAATCTATACACATCATCATCGTCAGTAACAAGATTGACAAGATTGTGGTCTAAATCAAAAACAGATAACAGATATCAACTCCCTGATGACGACAATGAAGGATTAGATAGCAACCATCAGAGCAATATTGGATTTAGCCTTGATCGACAGGAATAGATGGCTATAATGATCAGAAATCAGGAAGATAAATTAGACATGCTGGCAACCCTAATAGGCGAATTGATGGCAAAAATCGATAAAACAAATGCATCACCTAGCATGCCAACCAATCAGAACACAGCTACAGAAGGCAACACACCACAAAGACAATCACCATCACCATCACCAACAACATCAACAAAGCTTAACGATCTGGCAAAGGAGTACCTGAGATCAATCAACAAATTCGATGGATCAGGAGGCATACCCAGATTGTTTAATTACTTTGATGCCATAGAACAATTTATCACCAGCACCAGTCTATCAGTACAAAAGGAGGAAGTCAATACAGCGATCAGTAAAATTACAGGTAATGCTAGAATGTGGTTACAGAGGCATGTGAACACATTAGGAGAATTTGATTCATAGAATGAGCTTAAAGAGGCTATGATGCAAAAATATACACCAATGGAACAATTATTATGAATGCATGATAAGCTTGTGATGATAAAGCAAAAAGGATCAATCGAAGATTATAATGATGCTTTCAACCGAATTATGGTGCAAATCGAAGATATGACCGATACAGAAGCTATACCGCAATATCTCTGGGGTCTAAGCCCCAGGTACCAGGAATTAATACTTGCACAGGAGAATATGCTGACAATGCTGGAGGCTTTACAACTCGCATACATTAGGTTTGACCCAGATAGTAAACAAAGGCGCGACGAAGCCCACGCGACAGACCAAGGCAGCTACCAAGGCGGCAACTGAGGTGGCTACTGAGGTGGCGACCGAGGCGGCTACCAAGGTGGTGGTCACGACAATCGAGGCGGAAATGCCAGACAAAGCCGAGGCTATAACAATGATAATGGAAACAATTGAGGAGGTCATCATAATGACCGAGGTGGTGATCATGGAGCCAATCGAGGTGGGAATTTTCAGGGACACCCTCAGAAATGTTACGTCTGTGAGGGAGAACACAGAATATTTCAATGTAACAAATTCAATGATTAGGTAAAAACAGAAAAAGAAAAGGCTAAACCGAGAGCCGAAGCAAATCTAGTGATTGGCACTATCATCAATTTGGGCACCATACAACATATGTTCAACCAATTGGAGATTTTCAAGACGGTAGCTGAGCATGACAGCTTGGTCACATGTGCAGGGAATGAGAAACTACATGTGATATATGTTGGGACAATTGAGCTCGATGATGAGCTGAAATTATGGGATATCTTATATGTACCGGAGATCACCAGAAATTTAATATCTGTGTGGGCGTTGATATGTGATGGAAATGACATAACCTTCAAGAGCGATGGATTAGTAATTAAAATCAGCACAGATTATGAAGAAATCAAAATCAGACAAGCCGATGGCAACCTATTTCATTTATTGACATCACCAGAGCTAGAGCTAGAAGCAAACATCGCTAATTCCAAGATTGATAACTATACATTATGGTATCACTGGCTGGGTTATCTGGGCCAAAATACTCTGCAATCAATTAACAAATTTGTCACAGGGCTCAGAGATATGCGGCTATTAACCGGACAAATCGAAATATGTGCCAGGTGTGAACATGCGAAGTTGCACCGCAAGCCGTTCGGACATGCGAAAAATTGATTGATGGAGCCTATTGGAAGGGTGCACTCAGATCTGTATGGGCCGATACCCATGCTATCAGTTAATGGAGTGAAATATATATTAACATTCATTGATGATGCTACTTGCTACGTCACAATATATTTTATTGACAACAAAAGTGATACATTTGATCAATTCCAGACATTCAAGGTGTTCGCTGAAATACAATCGGGCCAAAAACTGAAGATTCTCCAGTCAGATGGAGGAGGAGAGTATGTAAACACCGAGATATACAAATTTTTAATCAAAAACGGAATTTATCATAAAATAACAATGCCGGACACGCCACAACAAAACAGTATTGCCAAATGATATAACCGAACATTGATGGAGTCGATCCAGGCTATTAAAATCACTGCCGACATACCTGATGAACTTTGGGTGGAACTTGTTGCAAGTGCTATATATTTACGCAACTGATTGTCAATGCGAGCCAATAAGGAGAGTGCTTCACCATTTGAATTATGGCACAGTCACAAGCCTGATATCAGTAACTTGCGTGTCATATGGGCTGATGCATACATGCATATTCACAAAGGAAAAAGGTTGAAACTGGCGCTCCGATCCAAAAAGCTTAAAATAATTGGCTATCATGACAAAAAGAAAGCATACAGGCTCTGGGATTTAACCAATAGGAAGATAGAGATCAGCCATGATGTCATATTTGATAAATCTATTATATTAAAAATCCCAACAATCATCAACCTAGAAGATCAACAATATGTCATTGAAGCGATCATCGGAGAATGCAAGATTGATGAAAAAAGGCAATATCTAGTTAAATAGCTAGGCTATGATGATGACGACAACATCTGGGAGCTAATTAAACAATTGATCGACACTGAAGCTCTACAAATTTAGCAAGATCGCATACCAGAAGCTAATTTAATTGAATCAACCAATGACCTAATGACCTACAAGGAAGTAATTTCTCTACCTGATGCAAAGCTTTGGGAGGAAGCAATCAATCAAGAGCTTAAATTATTTAAGAATAATGACACGTGGATGATTGTACCTGAGGTGCCTGTGGGACACAAGCCGATTGGATGCAGATGGGTATTTAAAAAGAAGCTCAACACTGATGGATTGGTTGCCAGGTACAAGGCGAGATTAGTTGCCAAGAGATATTCATAACAGCAAGAAATTGATTACAATAAAACATTTGCTCCCATGGCAAAATTTACATCGATCAGGATACTTTTATTAATTGGAGCAGTCCTAAACTTAGAAATTCACCAAATGGATGTAAAAACTGCATTCCTGAATGGCGATCTTGATGAAGAGATCTACATGATAGTACCTGAAGGAATTGACCAATCGGAGCTGTCACCGAGAGCTGTATGTAAGCTCAATCGATCATTGTATAGACTAAAGCAATCACCTCATATGTGGAATCAGAAGATCAACAACTACCTCAGCCAATCAAATTTTACAAGACTACAGTCAGATCACAGCATTTATCTAAGAAGAAGACAAGATGATCAATCGCTGATAATTATTACCATATATGTCAATGATCTACTAATTCTGGCTGATTCGATGGAAACGATGAACAAATTCAAGGCAGAACTTAGCAATGCATTTGATATGACGGACTGTGGCAAAATTAAACATTTTTTGGGTATTTGAGTCATACGTGATCGAAAAACACATACAATCATAATTGATCAAAGCCACTTCGCCAATCAAATCATTATAAGGTTTAACATGATGGATGCCAAGCCAATCAGTACACCCCTTGATCCATCCATTCAACTCAAAGCTGAAGGGGGAAAATCTACAGACCAAAATCTATTCAGACAAATGATCAGTAGCATAATGTACCTGATGATCGGGACAAAACCTGATCTAGCTGCTGCTGTCAGCATCATCAGTCAATTTTTGGCCAATCCAATGTAAGAACATCACCACACCCTCAAACGATTATTAAGATATATTAAAGGAATAGCCAATTACAAGCTATGCCTTGGACGTGATCAGGATCTAAGACTGATCGGTTTTAGTAATGCCAACTGGAGAGAAGACATTAATACATGACGATCAACCATGGGCTATATTTTCAACCTATCAGGAGGAGCCATCAGCTGGTCAAGCAAATGCCAACCAACTGTTGCCCTATTAACAACTGAGACAGAATATATGGCATTAGTACATGTGACGAAAGAAGCTATTTGGCTATGCACCCTATTGGATGAGCTAGGATATTTACCGAATTGTGCAACAACCTTATTTGAAGACAACCAATCAGCAATCGCCCTTGCCAAAAATCTAATTAATCATGCTCGATCAAAGTATATCGACATTCAGCATTACTTTATTCGAGAGAAAGTTGAATCAAAAGTGATAGATATCGTTTATATAGTGACAGATGAAATGATCACTGATGCATTAACCAAGCCACTTGTGCGACCAAGACTTGAAATGTTGATTACAAAAATGGGCTTACATAACTAATTTTTAAAAATCTTTTATGTTCTTTATCATGTCATTTTTATCACTCAAGTAGTATTTTATATATAGTTATTTACAGTAAATATACTTCATGGATGCTATTCGTGATATACAGTTGAACACTTTTTTATTCTTTTATTTTATTTATTTATTTTTATCGAGATATGTCAAGCAGGGGGAGTGTTGTAATTATTAGCTTATTATATCTTTCTCTCCCATCATCAATGATCGATCATACGTTACTCAATTGTGGCTTAGACGATCTTTGTTTATATCGATCAATCATAAATTAGCATTAATAAATACACACATATTGGCTTCATAAGCCAGTGTGCTCTTTTACTCCAAAACACATATTTGAAGATCAAATTTCAACATTACCTATACCACCAAGAATCTTCCAATCTCAATCGAATCATATCAAGATATATTGAACTTCAAGATTATAGGCATATCCAGACCAAGTATAGTATTCGGAAAAAGTTGGCTGGATCAGAAGAACCTTAACATTGACTAGCCAAGTGAAACTATGGAGTTCACTCATCGAAACAAGGATATCAAACTGATCTCCAAATCAAGAAATAGCAAGATCTGACTCTACTTCGCTAAAAAATTTTACCAAAACCTTGAAAAAGATGATATAGTTTACTGCTACATTATTATAGAAAAAGACATCACTAAAACAACTACTGAAACTGATATAGATATTAATAGCTTGGATATATCTCTACAACTACTTATCACTGAGTTTATAGACTGATTTCCTATAAACTTACTAGAAGAACTACTGCCAAAACAAAGTATTGATCACCGAATTGAATTAATACCTGATACAAAATCACCATTTAAGAAAATTTATCAATTATTCAGACTTGAGTTATAAGAACTCAAGAAGACTTTAGAAGAATTAATCAAACGAAAATCTATTTAACCTAGTACATTACCTTTCAGAGCACTTATTATATTTGCCAAAAAGAAGGATGGAATTAAAATGTACATTGACTATCAACAACTTAATGACATAACCATCAAGAACTGATATCCATTACCCAACATTATGGAATTATTTAACAGACTCAAAGGAGCAACCATATTCTCAGTTATCGACTTATGATCAGAATATCATCAGATTTATATTGCTGAAAAAGATATTCTGAAAACAGCTTTCAGAACTCAATATAGACATTATAAATGGAAAGTTATGCCTTTTGGATTGACAAATATATCTGCAACATTCCAAGGGCTAATAAACAATATATTCAGACTGCTACTTAATAAATTCATAGTTATCTATATCGATAATATATTGATATATAGTAAGACAAAAGAAGAATACTTATAACATCTTCATCAAGTACTAGAAATATTGAGGAAACATCAGCTATATGCCAAACTTAGCAAGTATAACTTTTTATAAAAAGAAGTTGTATATCTTGAATATTAAATCAATGAATAAGGAATTCTAGTCGACTCTGCAAAAATCAAGGCAATCAAGAAATGGGAAAAACCAACAACAATCAAGGAAATACAATTCTTCCTAGAACTAGTAGGATACTACTGAAGATTTATCAAGAATTACACAGGAATTGTAGTATGTCTACATGATCTGACAGTTACAGGTATAAATGTTAATTAAGAATAGAATGAAAACCATAACATAGCCTTCAAAACTTTGAAAGAAAAGTTAACAACCACACCTGTCCTTAGAAGCTCAGACTAGAATCTATAATTTGTAGTAACTACTAATACCTCAGATTATGCAATTAGAGCTGTACTTTCACAAGAAGATTAACTCATTGCCTACCATTCAAGAAAGATGTCATCGGCAGAAAGAAATTACTCAGTTTATGAAAAAGAATTATTTGTAATAATTGATGCAACACAAGCCTGGAGACACTACCTAATAGGCAACAAATTCTTGATCTATACAGATCATGAATCACTCAAATATCTGAACAAACAGCCAACTCTCTCCACTTGACAAGTACGATGGATGGATCACTTTAACAACTATCACTTTGAAATAATCTACAAACCCAGAAAGCTTAATGTTGTAGCAGATATATTATCCTGATAACAACAGAAGGAAGAACATATCAAAGCCATCATCAAAATCACAAATAATTGAATATAGGAAATTTAAGAAGGAGTTTAAGTAGACAAAGAAGTATAAAAAATCATAGACAAACTCAATACTAAACCAGACATAACAAACAAATTCAAGATTCGAAACAACAACCTTTATTATGAAGATTAACTCTTCATACCCTCAAACCTTTATGTCAAAATTCTACAAAAACATCATGATATACCCTTAGCAAGATACTTCAGATTTGATAAAACTTATAAAGTACTCACCAGAAACTTTTACTGGCTGAAAATGTTTATAAGCACCAAGAGCTTTATAGCTTCTTATAATACTTATTAATACAACAAAACACTTAAACAATCACCTGCTGGATTATTATAACTGCTACTTATTCCTATCAAAAAATAGAAATAAATTAGTATAGACTTCATTGTTTAACTGCTGAAAACAACATTCAGAAAAGATGCAATAACTGTCTTTATCTATCAACTCAGTAAACAAATACACTTTGTCACAAGTAAAACAACTGATATTACACCTGATGTAGTAAAAATAATTTTTGATAATATTTTTTGCCTATATAGATTACCACAAATTATTATCTGTGACCAAGATCTAAAGTTTACAAACAACTTTTGGCAATTACTATTCAAAACACTTGAAATAAAAATAGCACTATCAACTGCATTTCACCTATAGACTGATGAACAAACAGAATGCATGAACTAGACATTAGAACAAATGCTTAGAACTTATGTTAACTATTGACAGAATAATTGAGATGAACATTTAACTGCCACTGAATTTGCATGTAATAATGCTTAGCAAAAGTTAACAAAACTATTATTATTTTTCCTAAACTATGGTTATCATCTGCTGACACCAGCAATCCTATTACTAGAAAAGGTTGAATCAATAGTACAAGCTGTTGATGACTTCACTATATGAATAACTAACCTGCTGACCAAGGTACAAGATGCAATTCATAAAGCACAATTATAATAGATAAAATATGCAAATAAAAAAAGGTATGAAGAATCATTTAAGATAGACGAAATGGTCTTACTGTCCTCAAGACACATCACATTGCAATGATTATCTAATCAACCTTTAAAGAAACTTCAGAATAAGTTTCTCGGACCATTCAAGATTATTGTAAAAATATCAGCTGTTGCTTATAAATTGGAGTTACTATTAACAATAAAGATCCACCCTGTATTTCATGTATACCTACTAAAATGTTATATACCAAATAATAATGATCTATTTCTAGACAGATAAGTCATACCACTCACACTAATTTTGGTTAATAATATAGAAGAATTTAAAGTAGAAGAAATCTTAGATCAATGGATTACCAAATAAGGTAACAGATCGATACTGCAATACCTAATCAAGTAGAAAGGATACCCCTTATATGATGCAACATAGGAACTACTTAGCAATTTAATAAATGCAGATGAAGCACTGAAAAATTATCACAAGTCCTTACAGAAATAGTATAGATGCTATTTTCTCAAAAAGAGAAGAGTTGTAAGAGTAATATATAAAAAGTATTAATAAAAATACTTGTAGAAACATAACAAATAACTATGCCTGCCATTAGCCACCAAAACCAGAGAACTCAAGAGCCTTACCCAACTCAACTGCAATAAAGAAATACTGCCAAATACTCAACTCTACTTCAACTAAACTATGAACAGATCAAGAATATAGTAGAGAATGCAGTCATTAACTAATATAATGAACTAGTACTACTATACACTAGAGTGACTCAAGAGGACACTATCAATATAGTAGAACTTGTAAAGAGAAATATCAAATCAATTTCATAACACCGCTAGATAATTCAGAAGTTACTATCAAATGGGATACGCCTTACAGTTAAGATAAGAGAACTGTCAAGAAACAACAGAATAAGAATCTGCTAGAATTCTGAGATTAAACTAATGGGAAAGGTGCATAGCTAAAAGAATCTTTAAGGTATTCCAATATTGGCCTTCTGCATTGAAACACCTTGGTAGCCTAAGCTTGTATCAATAGGAATACTTGCAAAATGAGGAAGAAGAAACCTTATTACTCTATCTTTTGAAAATTACCTAATAGATAACAACCATCTAGAAGAAGAAACCAACACTTCCTTATTGGGATCAGATATAGAAGAAGAAATAGGCACCACTGACATTATAGGTACCACTGACATTGTAGGTACTACCAACATTGTAGGCACTGCTAATATCTATAATATAGATTTCATTAATACATTATTTGACTTCTAAATTAGTAACCAATATTCTAAGTAATAACCTGGGCAGCTACCTGTATAGTACCTCAAGAATTTTGTATAAATATCTCTCAATTCTTTATTTAATAAACTTTAGTTCAATAGCAGTATACACTCAAAATTCTTTTAAGAGCTAAAGATCTTACCTTCCTTTTATACATATTGTGATGGAAATATTTGGTGATAACATATAATTTGATCATATGAGATCACAGTTATGTGACCTATAATAACACTGAGACTTAAAGTGTTATTGCAACCTATAGTGTTATTGAGATCCACAATCACATTATAATCTAAAATAGTATTTCGATCTGATATATTATTTCACCACCCAATTACATTATAACCTGATATATCATTTTATTATATCTTAGCCAATCAATTTGTACCTTATATTTAGCCAAGCCAATCAGAAATTCAAGTAGTAACCTGGGTAGCTGCCCGTATAGCACCTTATAATTTCTTATAAATACCTCACTCGCAATTATCAATAAAATTCGGACTGCAACAAGCTAAGGAAGCTTCTTACAAACAACCCGAGAGATAATCCTGCAAAGTCTAAATAGACTTTGCAGAAGAAGCCTTAGTCTGGGACTAAGCAATGGTTAAAGAGAGAGAAGTTTATTATTATA
>RBNK01001352.1:0-15917 GCA_003990785.1 Endogone sp. FLAS-F59071 | reverse complement strand
TTCACATTACCAAAATCTACACTGCCAAAATATAACTCTTCTGAATTCCTATAGAATCAGATAGTGATCCCCTATTCAAGTATCATTGCTGACAAAATCCACTAAAAAGTAATAGAACCATCTAATTTCTCATACTTTTCTGATTTTCATATAATATCTTGGCTGATTCCATCAGTAATTGTTCTATCTAATTTTTTATACTCTTCTAATCCTTGCATAATCTCTTGGCAGAATTCTTATCAGTAATCATTCTATATCTATTCAATTTCTTATACTTTTCTGACCCTTGCAATGCAGCAATCATTCCTACTGATCCTACTATTCCCATTACTTAGAATTAATATAGCCATTTTCTTATACTTTTATTTTGATCATTAAGTATTCTTATTACTTGGTCATCTCAGTCCTTGATCATCAGATCATTTCTTATTTATCAGTTATATTGCATCATTTATTTATTATATATTTAGCTTTGACCTTTTTATATAAATATTCCTTAAATTCTTAATTTAATAAACTTCAGTTCAATAACAGTGCATACTCAAGATTTTTTTAAGAGCTAAAGATTTCACTCTCCTTCTATATATAACAAGAGTGCTAAAGACTATAAGTCTGAAATCACAATTAATAATCTTATAAAAGAATAAAGTACTTTTAATACCTTAAAAATCTTGCAATGTACTTAGAGATTTGTGAATTAGTATTATCAGATGCTTCCTCATAGGCAGTTCTAGAGTAACTCTCTTACAGACAGTACCTATGAATTCAGCAATATCTATATTAGCAGTACCTACACTTATGTTATCTTCTATATCTGAATCTGATATAGAAATATCAGTTTCTGCTTCTAGGCAATTGTTATCTACTGGATATTTCTCCAAAAGGTATTGTAATAATATCTCTTCTTCTATGCATCATAAGTTTTCCCATTGGTGAGGTATCAAATTGTCAAGATATTTCAATGCTAAGGGCCAGTGTTGGAATATATTAAAGATCTTTTTGGCTATGTATCCTTCCTAGGTTGTTAGATCTAAGCATTTTGTAGATTCTTGTTTGATTGATTCTTGAAGGTTTTTTTATCTAAGTTGCAAAGTATATCCAATTTGGTAGTAGTTTCTAAATTGTCTTACAATGTTATTTAACTGGTAGATGCTGATATTTCTTTTGGCAAATTCTACTATGTCAGTAGTGTCTTCTTAAGTCACTCATGTGTATAGTTATAGTGGGTCATTGTGTCAGTTGATGATTATATTCTCCACTATATTCATGATCTGTTTATAGTTTAGTCTAAGTGAAGTTAAGTATCTAGTAGTATTTCTTTGCTGTGGTTAAGTAGGATAAGGTTCTTGAATCCTTTGAGTTTGGTAGTTAATAGCAGGCATAGTTTGTCTTCCTTCAATTAATTATTTCATTTATTATATATTACTCTTACAACTCTTCTCTTCTTGGAAAAATAGTATCTATGCTATTTCTATAAGAACTTATAATAATTTTCAAGTGCTTTATTTACATTTGTTAGATTACTCAATGATTCTCATGTTGAATCATATAGGGGGTATTCTTTCTACTTGATTAGATATTGTAGTGTTAATCTGTTATCTTATTTAGTAATCTATTAATCTAAGATTTCTTCTACTTTAAATTCTTCTGTATTATTGACCAAAATTGGTATAGGTGATATGACTTGTTAATCTAGAAATAGATTATCATTATTTGATATATAACATTTCAATAAGGATATATAAAATACAGAGTGGATCCTTATTGTTAATGGTAACTCCAGTTTGTAAGCAACAGCTGATATTTTTTGCAATAATCTTAAATAATCTAAGAAACTTATTCTAAAGTTTCTTTGAAGGCTAATTAGATAATTATTACAATATAATGTATCTTAAGGACAACAAGACTATTTTATCTATATCAAATTTTTATTTACATATTTTATTTATTGTAGTTATACTTTATAAATTGCATCTTGTGTCCTAGTCAGCAGGTCAGTTATTTATATTGTAAAGTTATCAACAGCTTGTACTATTGATTTAACCTTTTCTAGTAAGAGAGTTGCTGGTGTCAGTAGGTGATAGCTATAGTTCAGGAAGAATGGCAATAGTTTTGTTGACTTTTGCTAAGCATTATTATATGTGAATTCAGCAGTAGTTAAGTGTTTATCCCAGTTATTCTATTAATAGTTGACATAGGTTCTAAGCATTTATTCTAATATCTGGTTCATGCATTCTATTTGTTCATCAGTCTGCAGGTAAAATGCAGTTGATAGTGCTATTTTTGTTCTAAGTATTTTGAAAAGTAATTGCCAAAAATTACTTATAAATTTTGGATCTTAGTTGCAGATAATAATTCACAGTAGTCCATGTAAGTGAAAAATATTGTTGAAAAATATTTTTACTATGTTAGGTACAGTATCAGTTGTTTTACTTACAATGAAGTGAGTTTGTTTGCTAAATCAATCAATGAAGATGGTTATTGCATCCTTTCCAGATGTTGTTTTTAGTAGTTAGATAATAAAATCTATATTAATTTATTCTCATTTTTCAGCAGGTATAGGTAATAATTGTAATAATCTAGTAGGTAATTGTCTAAGTGTTTTGTTATATTGACAAGTGTTACAGAAAGCTATGAAGCTCTTAGTATTTGTAAACATTTTTGGCTAGTAAAGGTTTCTGATGAGTACTTTATATATCTTATCAAATCCAAAGTATCCTATTAAGAGTATGTTATGATGTTCTTATAGAATCTTAATATAAAGGTTTGGAGGTATGAAGAGTCAATCTTTATAATAAAGATTGTTGTTTCAAATCTTAAATTTGTTTGCAGTGTCTAGGTTGGTATTGAGTTTATTTATAATTTTTTGTATTTCTTTATTTACTTAAACTCCATCTTGAATTTCTTATATCCAATTGTTTATAATTTCGATAATGGCTTTAATTTATTTTTCCTTCTATTGTTGTCAAGATAATACATCTACTACAACATTAAGCTTTCCAGATTTGTAAATTATTTCAAAGTAATAGTTATTGAGGTGGTCTATCTATTATACTTGTTGAGTGGAGAGAGTTAGCTGTTTGTTCAGATATTTGAGTAATTTATGATCAGTATAGATTAAGAATTTATTGTCTATCAGATAGTATTTCCAAACTTGTATTACATCGATTATTGTGAGTAATTTTTTTTTATAAACAGGGTAATTTCTTTCTACAAAGGACATTTTTCTTGAGTGGTAGGTGATAGATTGATCTTCTTGCAAGAGTACAGCTCTAATTGTATAATCTGAGGTATCAGTTGTTACTATAAATTATAGATTCTGGTCTGAGCTTCTAAGGACAGGTATAGTTGTTAACTTTTCTTTCAAGGTTTCAAAGGCTATATTGTAGTTTTCATTTCATTTTTAATTAACATTTGTACCTGTAATCATCAGATCATATAGATATGCTACAATTCCTATATAATTCTTAGGAAGGATTGTATTTCCTTGGTTGTTATTGGTTTCTCTCATTTCTTAATTGCCTTGATTTTGCAGAGTCAACTAAAATTCCTTGTTCATTAATTCAGTATCCAAGATATGTAACTTTTTTTTGTAAAAAGTTATACTTGCTGAGTTTTGTATACAGCTGATGTTTCCTCAATATTTCCAGTACTTGATGGAGATATTATAAGTGTTTTTCTTTTGTCTTACTATAGATCAGTATGTTATTAATATAGATAACTATAAATTCATCGAGTAGAGATCTAAATATATCATTCATTAGTCTTTGGAATATTGCAGATGCATTTGTCAGTCTAAAGGGCATAACTTTAAGTTCATAATATCTGTATTGAGTTCTAAATACTGTTTTTGGAATATCTTCTTCTGCTATGCGAATTTGGTGATATCCTGATCATAAGTCAATAACTGAAAATATAGTTGCTCCTTTGAGTCTGTCAAATAACTCCATGATGTTCAGCAATAGATATCAGTTCTTGATAGTTATATCATTGAGTTGTTGATAGTCAATATATATTCTAATTCCTTTCTTTTTTTTAACAAATATAATAAGTGCTCCAAAAGGTGATATATTAGGTTAAATAGATCCTCATTCAATTAATTTTTCTAAAGTTTTCCTGAGTTCTTATAACTCAGATCTAAATAGTTGATAAATTTTCTTAAATGGTGGCTCTGTACTAGGTATTAATTCAATTTGATGATCAATACTTCATTTTGGTGGTAGTTCTTCAAGTAAGTTTATAGAGAATCAATCTGCAAATTTGGTGATAAGTAGTTATGGAGATATGTCCAGACTTTTAATATCAATATCTGTTTCAGTAGTAATTTTAGTGATGTCTTTCTTAGTAATAATACAGCAATAAACTATATTATCTTTTTCAAGGTATTGGTAGAATTTCTTGGTAGAGTAGAGTCAGATCTTGCCATTTCTAGATTTGGAGACCAGCTTGATATTCTTGTTTTGATAGGTAAACTCTATAGTTCCACTTGGCTAGTCAATGTTGAGGTTCTTCTAATCTAGCTAACTTTTCCTAAATACTATACTTGGTTTAGATATACCTATAATATTAAAGTTCAATATATCTTGATACATATAATTCAATTGAGATTGGAAGATTCTTAGTAGTATAGGTAACTTATTGGGTTCCTCTATTAGTGATTTCTATAATTATTGCTGTTTCTCGAGATGACTTGATTACTTTGAGTTGATTTGCTAACTGTCAACTAATGAAGTTACATGTTGCTCTACTGTTGATCAGTATATTGACTATTTCATTCTTCATTGTTTCTTTGTAGAAAAGAAGTTCTGTTTTCTTTTTGAGTGAAGATAAGGTTCTATATTCTACTTTTTCTTCTACTTCTTCTTCTTTTGTTTCTTTAATAGACTACATATCTGTTGTATCATCAATTGACTAATCTATTTTCTTTTCCTTAGTTGGTAGTTTTATAACCTTGTATACTTGTTTTGCTTCTTCTTCTTCCTTTGCTAATTGTTGAATTTGTAGTTTCTTACTTTATTTAATGCAGCTCCAGCATTTCCAAGTATCATCTATACAGTAAGTTCTGTTTCCATAAGAACAGCATCTATATGATACTCTTTCTTATGCTATTTTCAAGTATCATCATTTATCCTTAGTAAGTGTAGGTTTTTTTTTATCTATTGATCTGAATTCTCTTACAGTATATTCAGTTTTTGAAAGTTGTTCTACAACTTTAGCTATTACTAAATTATTAAGTTTAATAAATACAAATTATACTAACTTAGCTCCTTTGGTGACTTGGTATTTGCAGTGAGCTGATAAGTTGTGAACTGTAAGTATAATTTCACCTGTGTAGTCTATATCAATAACTTCTGCTTTGATTGAAATTCCTTTTTTAATTTTGCTACTTTTATCTAAAATTTGTATATATGTCCCAGTTGGTAGTTTTAAAGTAATTTCTATTTTGATCAGTAAAATTAATCCAAGTGAGATCAGTGCATCTTCATTTGCATAGATGTTATATCCTGCAGAGTTTGCTGTTTCTTTGGTAGGTACTATAGCATCTGGATGCTTCTTTTTAACTAGGAAGTTAGTTTCATTATTTACTTCTTACATCATATATAGGCATTCATTATTTGATGATTCTTTTAATTCTTCTTCTTCATCTTCCTATCTTCTTTCTTTGATATCAGCCAGTTCTTGACAAGTACTATTATAAGCTAGATCACATTCTTTGCTATCTATAGTGGATGAGTTATGAATAGTCTAAAGATCTTGTAGGTAAATTTCATTTCAATATACTCCTTAGTTATATCTTTTCTTATCTTTCTTATTAGGAAACTATTTTCAGTTTATAGTCTATAACTAGCATCTATACTTATAGGCTGTTCACAGGCTGTTCACAGGCTGTCATCAGAAAAATGATTAATTAATTTACAAACTATTTTACTAAGAGCTGTAAACTATTTTACTAAGAGCTATAAACAAAATAGCTATAGATATAGATGCTAGTTATAAACTATGAACTATTATTGGCAAACAGCTGCAAACTACCCTAAAACTCCACTAGAATAATATTATGAACCTCAAACACCTCTAGAATAATATCACAAATTACAAACTAGCTAGAACAGCCTGCAAACAGTCTGCAAATAGCTTGCAAACAGTCTATGAGCATAGATGCTAGTTATAGGCTATGAACTGAAAATAGTTTCCTGATAGTTCTAGCTAGTTTATAGTTCGCAATATTGTTCTAACAGAGTTCTAGGGTAGTTTATAGCTGTTTGTAGCTATTTACTAATAATAGTTTATAGTCTATAATGTAGTGGACTAAAATATATTAACAGCAAAATACTCGGAGTTGAGCAAGTGCAGAAAATATGTTTTTAGGGGGGGTTAGCAGATTATGCGGTAGCATCTTAAGAAGGGTATATGTCGATGTAGATGTTAACTAGCAAGAATTAAGTGTAATCAATCAAATAAAGTGTATCTGTTAGAATCTTGAAACTATATCAATTGCTTACTCCTTGAGTAAGGCTTCAGTATCCCTTGGGTTGTCTGTTGTAAGCTTCCTTAGCTTGTTGCAGTCTGAATTTTATTGATAATTACGAGCGGGGTATTTATAAGAAATTACAAGGTGCTATACAGGCAGCTACCCAGGTTACTACTTGAATTTCTGATTGGCTCGGCTAAATATAAGGTACAAATTGATTGGCTAAGATATAATAAAATGATATATCAGGTTATAATGTAATTGGGTAATAAAATAATATATCAGATCGAAATACTATTTTAGGTTATAGTGTGATTGCAGATCTCAGTAACACTATAAGTTTCAGCAATGCTTCAAGTCTCAGTAACACTTCAAGTCATATAACTGTGATCTCACATGATCAAATTGTATGTTGTCACAAAATGTTCCATCATATCTCCTTTCTTTCTATGAGTTAGACTTCAAGGTATAGTTCTAACTTGGAGAAATCCTTTTGTAACTGTTTTACCTCTTCCTCTAGCTCCTTCATATCGTTCTGTGTTAGTTGATTTAGTTGATGTATACTGCATTGAAAGTGGTTCAAAGCACTAGGCTTGTGCTTGAATAGTTGATAAATTTGTTCAGCTATTTTTGCAGCATAGGCAGGGAGTGCTCCTTTGAGGGCTCATTGACAGATTTTCCTATCCTTCTAATTCCAGATATGTTCTACTTCTTCATCCCAGAGTTGTGCGATTTGGTAGTATTCCTTCCATTTATTGATTCGTGCCAGGTGTTGCCTCCTTTGAATGTTGCGTACAATTGATCGGGTCTTCTGTAGGGTCGATATGGTGTGTGAAGAAGGCTTGGTCCGGTAGGTCCTTGAAACTGATCACGATAATATCCTCATACTTCTTCAGTAGGTCTTGTAACTGCTTCTTCTGATTTGGTAACAGGTTTTTATTGAGGGAGTATATGTGCTTCTTGGCATTTTCCTGGTCATCCAGTCTTTCCATTATCATATTTACCTGTCCAGTCGATCCAAATTCTTTCCTTCCATGTCATGTTTCTTCTAAGTTTTCTACTTCTTTCAAAGGTTGCTGTTCACATTTGACAATCACCATTTGAGCAATTCGATCTCCTTGGTATATTTTGAATTGGCTATGGTTGTGGTTAACTAGTCCAATCTCAATTTCTCCCCTGTAGTCTTCGTTGATCAATCCAGGGAATGCTCCTATTCTAGAGTTGTGGTAGAGTCCACTTCTTGCTCATACTTGCGCACACTGTCCAGGTAGTAGGGCGATAGCAATTCTGGTTTTTACAAAGGTTGATGATTTTGGTTCTAGGGTGTAGTCTTCATCTGCATATAGGTTATAACCTGCAGCTCCTTCAGTTTTCCTCTTTGGTATAATTGCGCTTTCTGTTAGTTTCTTGACTTGAGTTGCTGTATCCTTTTCTTCAACTGTGAATACTTCTTCAAAGGTGGGGACATTTGGTTCCTTCCACTGTTCGTAAGTCATATCCTGAGGTAGGTTCTGCCACAAGTCCTTCCACCACCAATAGCACATGCTGATATGTTCATCGGGGTGAATTATTTCTTCAAGCGTGATGATTTCTTCTTCCGAGTCTGAGTTGCTTTCTTCAATTAGAGTAGGTCCATCATCTTCATCATCTTCCTGGAATAAGGCTCTGACTTCGATAGGTGTCTGAATAGTGTAAACTTCATTGCTCCATTCCTCAGGTACTTCCTCATCTTCATTTTCTTCGAGTATTGTCTGTTCTTGTTCCCAATCATAATGTTCCTTCCAAGTCCCATGGTAGTTGATATCATATGGTTCATCCGGATATCTAACCCAGTTTTCGCATTCCCAAAGATCATAGAGGTTGACTTCATCCCAGTAACATCCTTGCAGGTAGATGTTGCAATTTCCCTAGAGATGTCCTTTGCCGATGTGTCCGATATTTGTCCAAAAACAGTCCTATACTTCTCCAGTATTGTCTGCGAATGGATGAGGGTTTTCTCTATTATACGGCCCATAATTCATTGAGGGTGGAGTCCTTTGGCGGATCTGTAATAATCTTGGTTTCTTGATCTTCTTTTCCATTGGCAAATGCATCTCCAAGGTGTCTTGGTGAGGTATCAACTTTGTATCACTGCAGGTGTACATCATCTCAGCACAATAGATGCATTGCTCACAGAATGGACATCTAGTATTCCTCATATTGTACTTGACCAACTGGTTTTTCTCCAAAGGCGTCAGGCGGTGGTATTCACTATGGATCACCACATTTGCTTCTTCTTCCACCACGTTGAGATATACCTGTCCAGGGGTTATTTCTTCATCTGTGTCATTTTCATCTTCCAGTCTCTAAATGAGTTTCGGTACCACTCCTTTCTGAATATCCAGAGGTATGCTGAACTTTCTTCCATGGTTGACAAAGATTAACCTTTGTGCATCCAAGTCAATTCTTGCTTTAGCTTTCTTCAACCAGCTATTGCCCAAGACAGCATTATAGGATTGTACATTGGTAACCACCATTCTGACAGGAATTATTTCTGTTTCAAACTGGACCGGTACTTCTTGGAGTACTCCTAAGGGTATGCTGCTCTTTCCACTTGCAACAACCAAAGTAGAGGTGGCAGATTCATCAATATCCTATCCTAGGTAGTCTAGGAAATGCTTGGCAATAATGCTGACTCCTGCTCCAGTGTTGATAATAACTGAGCATGCTAATCCTCCAATGTTGCATTGTGCATAGGCAGATGAGGTATAGGTTCGCTCTTCTTGTTCTTTGGCGGTGTTAACTTCTTCGAATCGAATGGTTGATTTGGTTTTGGTAATCTATGTCTTTACCTTTTGCTTCATTGATAGTGCAATCTAGAAGAGTTGTTTAAAGGTAATGTTGGCCTTTTGGCTGGCAATATCCTGCTATGGGTCATACTCAAATTCTCTAACCCTCCTGGGCTTCTTCTCCTTGTTTTCTTCTTAATCTGTCATTTCTTCATCTCCAGTGGTTGAGGTAACTGTCTTGCCAGGTTACATTATTTGTTTGAAGGCTTTGTCCCATTGATCCTCATTCAACTGTTACCTTTGTATTAGCTTTTTAGGCTTCTCGATAACAACCTCAGGTTCCTGGATCAGTTTCTTCCTTGGGTAGGGAGTCTTCCTAGTAGTAGTGTAACTGACTGCTTCGACAGGGTATACTTCCAGGTATTCTTTGCTGAATTCCTCATCTTCTTCTTCGATTTCTTATACTACATTGGCATGATCGGCCTTCTTTTCCTCCTCTCTTTCTCATCCTTCCTTCCAACTCCTAGTTCGGCAATCCTTGGTGAAGTAACCACGTCTTCCGCAGAGGAAGCAGTTTATCTCAGTCTTGTTGCGTTCTTTAGCCATGAAGGTTCCTCTCGGTTGTCTATTCTGGCGGATCACCTTGGCTTTAAGATCGGCTATATGTGCTGTCATTTCTAAGAACATCTTGGTAATCTTCTCCATTTCATCCTCATGAGTTATCTTTCCTGTTTTTGCTATAACTGTCGGTTTGATAGTATTCTCCTCAGGTGGTTCAGTTGATGCAGATACCATTTGAACTATAGGTATTCCAGTGCTGAATTTCCTGCATAGATCTTGTGGTAACTTGTCATATAGGGATGCTGAGTGTCCTGCTTTGGTGTTCTAAAAGGCTTGTACCATCCTGACTTTCTCTTCCATTCTTTGAGGGCCAAACCTCTTGATATGGTGTTGGAGATCTGTGGGTAAGCCGTTCATGAACACCATTTCTTGTACGACCGGGCTGGTTTCTCCACAGAGTTGTATATACTGATTGATGGTGGTAACCCAGTCTTCCGGGCACTGATTGATTGACATCTTCATGTTGAATAGCTGTTCTTTGATTGATTCTTGCTTCTGTTTAGTGAAATACTTCTCCTCTAACCATGCTCTTGTAACATCCCAATGAGCAGTGGCTAATGCTGCGGCAGGAGGGTTATTTCTGGCTGCTGCTGTAGCTGCGAGGAGTAATCCTCCTAGTCCGGTAGCTGCTGCATCCGTTAGAGCTACACAGTATGTTTCTCTTGCAGGTCCTCTAAGTTGGGCGGCCAGAATAGAGATCCATCGGGTACTGACCATTCCTTTAGCTGCAAAGTAGCTTTCCAAATCATCCAGGAATTCTCAGACATATTTCTTAGTATATCTGTAAAAGATAGGTAGTCTGTCTGCTATGGTTTCTTCATCCTCTTGAGGTCTTCTCCTAGGTAGTTATAGTAATACGGGTGGTGGCAGTGATAGTGCTGTTCTTGCTTTTGTCTTCCACTATGGGTTTCGGCAAGTTCAGTTACGCAATATAGGTAACAAATCGGTTGAGGTATCGATTGATTTCCTGCCAGTCAGCACCAATTGTGGCAGACTAAAATATATTAACAGCGAAATACTTGAAGTTGAGCAAGTGCAGAAAATATGTTTTTAGGGAGGGTTAGCGGGTTATGCAATAGCGTCTTAAGAAGAGTATGTGTCGATGTAGGTGTTAACTAGCAAGAATTAAGTGTAATCAATCAAATAAAGTGTATCTGTTAGAATCTCGAAACTATATCAATTGCTTACTCCTTGAGTAAGGCTTCAGTATCCCTTGGGTTGTCTGTTATAAGCTTCTTTAGCTTGTTGCAGTCTGAATTTTATTAATAATTGCGAGTGGGGTATTTATAAGAAATTACAAGGTGCTATATGGGCAGCTACCCAGGTTACTACTTGAATTTCTAATTGGCTCAGCTAAATATAAGGTATAAATTAATTGGCTAAGATATAATAAAATGATATATCAGGTTATAATGTAATTGGGTAACAAAATAATATATCAGATCGAAATACTATTTTAGGTTATAGTGTGATTACGGATCTCAGTAACACTACAAGTTTCAGCAATGCTTCAAGTCTCAGTAATGCTTCAAGTCATATGACTGTGATCTCACATAATCAAATTGTATGTCGTTACAAAATGTTCTGTCACAATAACTAGTATCTATATTTATAGCTATTTATAGCTCTTAGTAAAATAGTTTACAGCTCTTAGTAAAATAGTTTGTAGATTAATTAACCATTTTTCTAATACTAGAACTTTCCTTTACTAATGTATTAATAGTTTCTCTAGAAGATGTTATAAATTTCTCTAGTATTATTGGCATAGAGGTATGAGTTCTTACCATGGTAAGGTCTATTATTCATTAGTAGCATTTGTTGGCATCTTGGCTGAGGTTTTATCTTGTAATCTTTCTTTTTAGCAATAAGAAAGTCTTTAATTTTTGTTTCATCCAGTATAAGGTAAGTTGTTGAATAGTTGCACATATGTTCAGTATAATAGATATATTAATTACAGAATAGACATCTTATCTGCATTATATTCCAATTGATGAAAGTGATTTGTTCTTGTTCTGTTAACTTATAATATCCTCAGTTATATTTTTCTTCTATTATATATAGTTAACTAATATCTTTAGGATCTGTTTCTTCTTTGGCTGTCATGCTTTTACTTGTGCCTTTGACTTCTTTTTTCTTTATAATCTTTTCTCTAGAAATAGTATAAGTACTTCTGCATTCAGGTATGATATGACTATGTCTTCCATAGCTAAAGCAGATCTTTATTTTCTTTTAGTCATCTTTGTTTTCTTCTTTCTTGAAATTGTTTTGCTATATTGAATTATTGTTGTAGTTTCCTTGTCCTCCTCTAAATCTTCCTCAGAGGTTGAATTCTCCTTAATAGTAGGTATTAGTGGTTAGTTTGCTACTTGAGCTAAAGTTGTAATTCTTATTTTCTGTTTGAGTTTGTTATGCTGATAAAATTGTATGTACTGATTTGATAACTATATCAAAACACCATTATTCATGAGTGCATAAGCTCCCTCTCTCCTTAATATAAGTTTCTAACTACTATAGAAGAGTCTTGAATAAGATATCAGCTCATACACTACAAGTGATGTAATTTATCATCATCATAAGGCATTCCAATAATGATGAGATCAGCATCAATTTCTGCTATGAAAGCTTCAAAGGTTTTGGTTCCTTTAGTATTAAATCTTGCTGTAGCTAGTTGTTTCTTTACTTCAGCAATATGTGCACTACTATAAAATTTGTCAATTAGTAGAGATCTAAGACCTTGTTATATGGAGATATTTAGATATCCTGGTTGGCCTATGCTAGCTATTTGAGCTGCTATCAAGTTTGTATCTTGTTATATCAAAGGTTTTCTAGATAGATTTTACTACTAGATTGCTGCTGATTTTTTGAGAAATCTAGTAATTTTATTAACTTATATATATAACTTGGTATATACTTGTTTAGATATATAATTGATGTTATTGGTAAGTCTATTATCTAGTACTCAATCATCATTCCAGCTGTTAGCATTGTAATTGACTTTTATAGCTGATATAAATATAGCAACTTCTTTAGCTTTTTCATCAAAGAGTTGTAAGTTAATAGCTTTGGTTGTTTAGCTAAGTTATGCTACTTGTCCTACAAGTGTAGTTAAGGCTGCAACTTGGGCAGTTAATATAGCAATTGCAGCATCAGCTATTATATTAGTAAATGTAGTTAGTACAAGTAGTATAGAAGGTTTGTCTTTTTTTCTGTCTATATATTGAATGTATTCTCTTGCTTCATAATTAAATATTTCATCTTCTAAGTTGAGGTCTTCTAATTCTTCAAGTATATTGGCTTTAAGGGTAATTCTTCGAATGGTTGTATTAGCATCTTCTATAAAGGCAGTATCAGTATTATAATAGATAGTTATATCAGGTTCATATAATCTACTTACTTCAAGTACTTCTCAAAATAGTAATCTGCTCAGTCCAGATATATATCTAAATATAAATATTGTAAGGTTGATAGGTTTCTTAATAGATAATGGTATAATAGATACAGTTGATCCTAATGGTACTATTTTTACAAATTGTATAAGATCTTCTACTACTAATTTCTTGAATAATCTATTTGCAATTTGGTAGTAAATAGTGCCTCAGTGTATTGAGTAATCAAATAGTAAGTTGGTAATCCACTCTTTGATGATTTGTTAATTATTATATCCTTATACAGTAGATGTGAGGTTAGTAAAATAATGTTCTGCTTATATGATTGAAATAAAATCACAATCTTTCTTGATATTCTTATAGAGGAAGTCTTGAAATACTTTGAAGTAGGCATTGGTTCTAAGAGGGTTTTCAAATTCTTCTAAAAGTTCATTATAGAGTTCAAGGTATACTTTGCCTCATAAACAAGCTATAGTTGTTAAATTAGTATTTTATAGTAATTGCTGGTATTATATTCACTTAAAGGGTTCTATGATATATATTACCTCTTTGGCTATTGGAAATCAGATATGTATAGTGTTTTAATAGCACTTTGAGTATGTTAGTCATGTCTAAATTGAATCAATAATTCTAGGCCTTTGTAAAATATTAGTAGTATGTTTCTTATTATTAGTTATTATAATAGTTTTTCATTACTACTGCTATCAAGTTATAAGGGGATTACTCTAAAACTACCTGTAAGGAAGCATCTGATAATACTAATTCACATTGGACTTAGGAATCTCCAAGTATATTACAAGGTTTCTAAGGTATTAAAAGTACTTTGTTTCTTTATAAGATTATTAATTATGATTTTAGACTTATAGTCTTTAGTGCTTTTGATATATGTAGAAGGGAAGTGAGATCTTTAGCTCTCAAAGAGATCTTGAGTATGCACTGCTATTGAACTAAAGTTTTATTGAATAAAGAATTGAGAGATATTTATATAAAATTCTTGAGGTACTATATGGATAGCTGCCCAGGTTACCACTTGGAATATTATTAGTTATGCTATTATAATTGATTTAGAAGTTCCAATTGTTATTGAATAAGTCTTCATTATCTTCAATGTAGATATTGATTATATTATCAGCAGTATCTATATTAGTAGTACCTATATCAGCAGTGCCTATATCAGTAGTGTTTATAAATTTGATAATGCCTATGTCAGCAGTACCTATGAATTCAGTGATACCTATATTGATAGTATCTACAAATTCAGTGATGCCTATATCAGTGGTGCCTACACTTATATTATCTTCTGTATTTAATTCTGATATAGAAATATTAGTTTCTACTTCTAGATAATTGTTATCTACTAGATATTTCTCTGAAAGGTATTGTAATAACATCTCTTCTTTTATATATTATAAGTTTTTCTATTGGTGAGATATCAGGTTATCAAGATGTTTCAATATTAAGGGCTAGTGTTAGAATATATTAAAGGTCCTTTTGGCTATATATCTTTCCTAGGTTATTAGGCCTAAGCATTTTATAGATTCTTGTTTGGTTAGTTCTTGAAGGTTTTCTCATCTAAGTTGTAAAGCATATCCAATTTAGTAGTGGCTTTTAAATTGTCTTGTAATATTGTTTAACTGATAGATGCTAATATTTCTTCTAGTGAATTCTACTATGTTGGTAGTATCTTCTTGAGTCACTCATATATATAGTTATAGTGGGTCATTGTATCAGTTGATAATTGTATTTTCTACTATATTCTTGATCTATTCATAGTTTGGTCTAAGTAGAGTTAAGTGTCTAATAGTATTTCTTTGCTACAGTTGAGTAGGATAAGGTTTTTAAATCCTCTAAGTTTGGTAGTTAATAGTAGACATAGTTTGTCTTCCTTTAATTAATTATTTTATCTATTATATATCACTCTTACAGTTCTTATTAGCTGAATTGTTTACTGCAGTAGTGAATTTGGGGGTTATAGAGGCTTCAAATATCAGACTGTTAGAGACTATAGCATTGGAGAAATTATTAAGATCATTGGGTTTAAATATCTTAAAATTATTAAAAATAATGGGTTCTAAAGATGTTGATTCTTTACTCATATCATCCTCAAAGGATAAGAGGGGGTCTTCTAGGTCAAAATTCTCTAGAAGAGTATCTAAAATATCCAGACACTGTTTGGAAGTAAGTCTTCCCTATTGGTAAGAGCTGAGTTTTCTAAGGTAGAGAAGTACTGATGGCCAGTAATTGAAGAATTGGTATGTCTTCTTGCTAAGTTTCCTTTCTCTTGCTATGAGTCCTAAGTCTTGAGTAGCCTGTCCTTTATCTTATATTTCTTAAATATCTATAATAGTCTTCAATGTATATCTAATATAATAATAGAAATTAATAAAGAATATATTTTGAACTCTTAAGAAGTTGGCTAGATTATTGTAAGTGATGTCTACTATATCCATGAGATCTTCTATATAGTCTATCTTGATAGAGGCCTATGGTTCTAGTTCTCTGTATAGCAGAACTTATCTAATTATACTAGTTATAGTAGATATATCCAAGGGTAGTGGCTGAGTTCTTCTAGTAATATTAGTTCTATCATATGATCTCATTCTCTTATTAGCAGTATTCCTAATAAGCAGCATTTCTTTGATGTTAGATATTTTATAGTTGTTACTGAGG
>RBNK01001351.1:0-15921 GCA_003990785.1 Endogone sp. FLAS-F59071 | reverse complement strand
TGTGGCCATCGTTTGAAGAAGTGGAATATTCTTCTTCCTCTTTCGAATTCGGTGTCTGTTAATCCTATTTGGTTCTTGGCTTCGATGAGGTCGGGTACTAACATATTGTCAGTAGCGGTAAATAAGGCATAACCCATTTGGTAGTAAGCCTGATATTGTTTAGAGATATTGAATGTTCTAAATATGTTGATGTTGTTTCGTGAATATCGTACTATGTTATCGTTATCTTCCAACATGACTTCTACATGTACTCGATCGGTTTCGTAGTGTCGTTGGCTGATTGCTTCATCAATTAAGGCTTCTACTTCCTCTATATTCAGAGGTAGGGGTTCTTGACGTCGGGCAGTGTTGCGGCGGTTGTCTCCATTGTACGGGATAACTCTGAGTCCGGTTGTGATCCTGATAGCGGGCATGGTTGTTTGCTATGTTTCTGCAAGTGTTTGTTGCTGTCTTTTATATATATCACTCTTACACCTTCCCATTTTGGTTCCAATTTTGCTGACCAGGAGGACTTTACTATGTTTCGGTATAGTAAGACTTGGTCACCAATCTTTAATTTTTCGGTTTCCTTATGTTCCTTGTCATAATTCTTCTTTTGTCAATCTTGTGCAATGGCAATAAATTCTCTCACCTTGTTTCGGACATTGTGTAATTCTTGAATTTCCTTTGTCACACGATGTTCGATTTGCGTTTCCCAGGGGGTGTGGCTGGGTTCTGGGGTGGTCATTACTTGATCTACCAGCTGATGAGCTTTTCTCCTATAAGCGAGCTCAAAAGGGGTGAACTTTGTTATCTCTTGTTTCATTGTTCATAGTGCAAATAAGGCAGAAGGTAGGTACAAGTCCCAATCTCCTCCTTATGATTGTACTACTTTAGCAATCGTGTTCTTGATAGTTTGATTTGTCTGTTCAGTGAGTCCATTTCCTTGAGGGTGGTAGGCAGTAGTCTTTATCTGGTGGATTCCGAAGTGTTGCATCAATATCTGCATGAATTCATTAACGAATTCAGTTCCTTGATCAGAGGTCATTTCATAAGGTATTCCGTGACGGCAGATAATATCTTCGTAGATAAAAGGTGCAATATTAAGGGCATCTACAAGGGGCAAGGCTCTTGCTTCGAGGTACTTAGTCAGGTAATCTACTGCTACTACGATGTATCGATTTCCTCTAAGTATTCTTGGTAGTGGTTCAACAATGTCTATTCCAATATATTTGAAGGGTCCTCCAGGTACAATCGGTTGTAAGGTCTCGACTTCCTTTCCTCAGTGCCTCTTCTGGCAAGTATCGCATCTCCTGATATATTCTCTAATATCTTCATATATATTCTTCCAATAATATTTTTCTGATAATCGTTGATATGTGTTGTCTATGCCCATGTGTCTTGCAAGCTGATGGTCATAGGAGGCCTGAAGTACCATCTGCCTTTTGTGTTCAGGGACTACAAGTCGTATCTGTCCTCTGTGTCATCGGTAAAGTATATTATTTCTGATAAAATAGTTGAGAACCATTGTCCGTATAAGCTATTGATCGTTTTCGTTCGTCATCCCAGTAAAGGTTAGGTTACTAAGGTAATCCAAATATCTGTTATAGAGTTCAGTATTCATTGGGTAGGTATATTCTTTTTGGTTCGGAGTGTCGATCTCGGATAAATTGGGGTAGGCGTGAGAGGGTGTCCACATTCTGATGATTCTGTCCTTTTCTATATTGCGTCATGAAGTCGTATTCCTGCAATATGGCTAGCCATCGTGCATACATTTCTGTCAGATTTGGCTTATTCCAAAGCCATTTGAGGGCTGAGTAGTCTGTTATCAGGGTGAACTGTTTTCTAATCAGGAAGTGGCGGAAGTGTTGTACGGCCCAAACGACTGCTATGCATTCCAGCTGGGTAGCTCCATAGGAAGGTTCTGCTCTATGGGTGGCTCGTCCTACATAGGCAATCACATACTCTCTGTCTTTGTCATCTTGTGCTAAAATTACTCCAAGTCTGAATGACGATGCATCTGTATATAGTTTGAATATTTTGGTAAGATCTGGTCTTGCCATTACTAGTGCATGGGTAAGTGCTTCCTTGATCAGATTAAAGGCGGTTTGTGTGGCTGACATCCATTCCCATGCTCTTCCTTTTCTTTGCAACATGTGCAGGGGTGCAGCAATTTTAGAGTAACCAGGGATAAACCTTTTATAGAACTGAACCAGTCCTAAGAATCCTCGTAAGGCCATCTTGTCTTGCGGGGTTGGAAAGGCTTTGACGATTTCGGTCTTCTTTGGGTCTGGGTGGATTTCTCCTCTATCAATTATAAATCCGAGGTATTCGATTTTCTTTTGCCCAAAGTAGCATTTTGTCAGCTTGATCCTTAGTCTGTGCTTTCTAAGTTGTTCAAATACTTCCTTCAGGATTACTATGTGTTCTGCGAAGTTTTCTGTGTAAATGTTGATGTCGTCGATGTACACAATCACTCCATGTCCAATCAAATCATAGAAGATCTCATTCATTGCAGCCTGGAAGGTGGTGGGTGTGTTGTAAAGTCCAAAGGATATTCTTATAAATTCGTACTGTCCAAATGGTGTAACAAATGCTGATTTCTCCTGTGCTTCAGGCATCATTCTGATTTGGTTATATCCTGCCCATAGGTCTAAGGTTGAGTAGATTTGCACCTTTTTCAACATGTTTTGTAAGTCTTCTGAGTGCGGAATTGGGTATGCATGCTTCTTGGTGACTGAGTTCAATTTGCGGTAGTTGATAACCATTCTTTGTTCATCCTTCTTTAGTACTATGCTGATAGGTGATGTCCAAGGGCTTTTCGACCGTATAATTACTTCTGACTCCAATAGCTCTTGAACATACTTTTGTACAAAGTCATGATAGTTGGCTGGTAACCTGTAGGGTGCCTGTTTGATCGGTTTGGCATCTCCTGTATCAATATGGTGCATGAAGAAAGCCTGGTCCGATAGGTCCTTGAAACTGATCATGATGATATCCTCATACTCCTTCAGTAGGTCCTGTAACTGTTTCTTCTGGTTCGGCAACAGGTTTTCGTTGAGGGAGTAGATGTGCTTCTTAGCGCTCTCCTGGTCATCCAGTCTTTCCATTATTATATTTGCTTGTCTAGTTGATCCAAATCCCTTCCTTCCACGTTGTATTTCTTCTAAGTTTTCTACTTCTTTCAAAGGCTGCTGTTCACATTTGACAATCACCATTTGGGCAATCCGATTGCCTTGGTATACTTTGAATTGGCTGTGGTTATGGTTAACTAGTCTAACCTCGATTTCTCCTCTGTAGTCTTCATCTATTAATCTAGGGAAAGCTCCTATTCCAGAGTTGTGGTAGAGTCCACTTCTTGCCCATATCTGCGCACATTGTCCGGTTGGTAGGGCGATAGCAATGCCGGTTTTTACAAAGGCTGATGATTTTGGTTCTAGGGTATAATCTTCATCTGCATATAGGTCGTAACCTGCGGCTTCTTCGGTTTTCCTTTTTGGTATGATTGCACTTTCTGTTAGTTTCTTAACTTGGGTTGCTGTATCTTTTTCTTCAACTGTGAACACTTCTTCAAAGGTAGGGACCTTCAGTTCCTTCCATTGTTTGTGAGTTGTGTCCTGAGGTAGGTTTTGCCACAAGTCCTTCCACTACCAATAGCGCATGCTGATGTGTTCATCGGGATGAATTATTTCCTCAAGTGCGATGATTTCTTCTTCTGAGTCTGAGTTGCTTTCTTCAATCAGGATAGGTTCATCATCTTCATCCTCTTCCTGGAATAAGGCTCTGACTTCAATAGGTGTCTGAGTAATGTAAACTTCATTGCTCCCTTCTTCAGGTACTTCCTCATCTTCATTCTCTTCGGGTATCGTCTGTTCTTGTTCCCAGTCATAACGTTCCTTCCAAGTCCCATGGTAATTGATGTCATATGGTTCGTCCAGATATCTGACTCAGTTTTCGCATTCCCAGAGGTCATAGAGATTGACTTCATCCCAATAGCATCCTTGCAGATAGGTGTTGCGATTTCCCCAAAGACGTCCTTTGCCGATATGTCCAATGTTCATCCAAAAACAGTCCTATACTTCTCCAGTGTTGTCCACGAATGGATGGGGGTTCCTTCCATTATACGGTCCATGGTTCATTGAGGGTGGAGTCCTTCGGCAGGTCTGTGACAATCTTGGTTTCTTGATCTTCTTTTCTGTTGGTAAGTGTATCTCCAAAGTGTCCTGGTAAGGTATCAACTTCATATCACTGCAAGTGCACATCATCTCAGCACAATAGATGCATTGCTCACAGAATGGGCATCTAGTGTTCCTCATGTTGTATTCAATCAATTGGTTCTTCTCCAGAGGTGTCAGGTGATGGTATTCACTATGGATTACTACATTTGCTTCTTCTTCTTCTACCAAGTTGAGGTGCGCCTGTCTGGAGGTTACTTCTTCATCTGTGTCGCTTTCATCTTCCAGCCTCTGAGTGAGTTTCGGTACTACTCCTTTCTGAATATCCAGAGGTACACTGAACTTTCTTCTATAGTTGACGAAGATTAACCTTTGTGCATCCAAATCAATTCTTGCTTTAGCTTTCTTTAACCAGCTATTGCCTAGGATGGTATTGTAAGATTGTGCATTAGTAACAACCATTCTGATGGGGATTATTTCTATTCCAAACTGAACTGGTACATCTCGGAGTACTCCTAGAGGTATGCTGCTTTTTCCACTTGCAACGACCAACATAGAGGTAGTAGGTTCATCAATATCCCATCCTAGGTGGTCTAGGAAATGCTTGGCGATGATGCTGACTCCTGCTCCTATGTCAATAATAACCGAGCATGCTAATTCTCCAATGTTGCATTGTGCGTAGGCAGATGAGGTATAGGTTTGCTCCTCTTGTTCTTTGGTAGTATTGACTTCCTCGAATCGGATGGTTGGTTTGGTTTCCGTAATCTGAGTCTTCACCTTTTGTTTTGTCAATGGTGCGATCTAGAAGAGTTGTTTAAAGGTAATGTTGGCCTTTTGGCTGGCAATGTCCTACCACGGGTCATACTCAAATTCTCTAACCCTCCTAGGCTTCTTCTCTTTGTTTTCTTCTTGATCCATCATTTCTTCATCTCCAGTGGTTGAAGTAACTGTCTTGCTAGGTTGCATTATCTGTTTGAAGGCTTTGTCCCATTGATCCTCATTCAACTGTTGCCTTTGTGTTGGCTTCTTGGGCTTCTCGATGACAACCTCAGGTTCCTGGGTCAGCTTCTTTCTTAGGTAGGGAGTTTTCCTTGTAATAGTGTGGCTGACTGCTTCAACAGGGTAGGCCTCTAGGTATTCTTCACTAAATTCTTCATCTTCTTCTTTGATTTCTTGCACTACATTGGCATGGTCGGCCTTCTTTACTTCCTCTCTTTCTTGTCCTTCCTTCTAACTTCTGGTTTGACAGTCTTTGGCAAAGTGACCATGTCTCCTGCAGAGAAAGCAGTTTATCTCGGTCTTGTTGCATTCTTCGGCAATGAAGGTTCCTCTCGGTTGTCTGTTCTGGCGGATTACCTTGGCTTCAAGATCGGCTATGTGTGCTGTCATCTCTGAGAACATCTTAGTAATCTTTTCCATTTCATCTTCGTGTGTTGTTTTTCCTGTTTTTGCTACTACTGTCAGTTTAATGGTATCCTCTTCAGGTAGTTCGGCTGATGCAGGTACCATTTGCACTACAGGTATTCCAGTGCTGAATTTTCTGCATAAATCTTATAGTAACTTATCATACAGGGATGCCGAATGTCCTGCTTTGGTGTCCCAAAAGGCCTGTGCTATCCTGACTTTCTCCTCCATTCTTCGAGGGCCAAACCTCTTGATATGGTGCTAGAGATCTGCGGGTAAGCCATTCATAAACACCATTTCTTGTACAACCTGGCTGGTTTCTCCACAGAGTTGCATATACTGGTCGATAGTAGTAACCCAGTCTTCTGGGCACTGGTTGATTGACATCTTCATGTTGAATAGCTGTTCCTTAATTGATTCTCGCTTCTGTTCGGTGAAATACTTTTCCTCTAGCCAGGCTCTTGTAACATCCCAATGAGCGGTGGCCAATGCTGCAGTGGTGGGTGCATTTCCAGCTGCTGCTATGGCTGCGAGGATTAATCCTCCTAGTCCAGTGGCTGTTGCATCTGTCAGGGCCACACAGTATGCTTCTCTTGCAGGTCCTCTGAGTTGGGCGGCTAGGATAGGTAACCATCGGGTGCTGACCGTTCTCTTGGCTGCGAAGTAGCTTTCCAAATTATCTAGGAATTCTCAAATATATTCCTTAGTATATCCGTAAAAGGTAGATAGTCTGTCTGCCATGGTTTCTTCGTCCTCTTGAAGTCTTCTCTTAGGTAGTTGTAGTAATGCAGGCAGTGGCAGTGGTAGTGCTGTTCTTGCTTTTGTCTTCCACTATGGGTTTCGGCAAGTTCGGTTACGCAATATAGGTAATAAATCGGTCGAGATGTCGATTGATTTCCTGCCAGTTGGCACCAATTGTGATGGACTAAAATATATTAACAGTGAAATACTCAGAATTGAGCAAGTGCAGAAAATGCGTTTTAGGGGTCTTAGTGGTTTATGCGGTAGCATCTTAAGAAGGGTGTCGATGTAGGTGTTAACTAGCAAGAATTAAGTGTGGTTGATCAAATGAAGTGTATCTGTTAGAATCTCGAAACTATCTCAATTGCTTACTCCTTGAGTAAGGCTTCAGTATCCCTTGGGTTGTCTGTTGTAAGCTTCCTTAGCTTGTTGCAGTCCGAATTTTATTGATAATTGCGAGTGGGGTATTTATAAGAAATTACAAAGTACTATATGGGCAGCTACCCAGGTTACTACTTGAATTTCTGATTCATTCGGCTAAATATAAGATACAATTGATTGGCTAAGATATGATATATCAGGTTATAATGTAATTGGGCGGTGAAATAATATATCAGATCAAAATACTATTTTAGGTTATAGTGTGGTTGCAGATCTCAACAATGCTATAAGTCTCAACAATGTTACGGGTCTCAATAATGCTACAGGTCTCAACAACGCTATGGGTCTCAACAATGCTATGGGTCTTAGCATTATTGCAAGTCACATGACTTGTGATCTCACATGATCAAATTGGATGTCGTCACAAAATGTTCCATCATAATATATGTTCAACTGGCTAAAGTAGAACTTTTTGATTTTTCTTAAAGTCTATAAAGGCAAAAAGACTAACAATCTTTCTAAAGCTCCATTCCATATATTTACAAACTTTGCTTATATTTCTATTAAAGAGAGCTTACTCCTCTATCACTTAGGCATCTATAGAATAATAGCAAGATTTAATAATTTATAATCTTTACATATTTTAATATAAATCATGATTATAATAATTAAAATACAAACCTTTATATGGGCATATAATAAATATAGTTATAGAGTAGGCTGAGTTGCCATATAGGTATATTGGCCTTCCATCCCTTTTATAAGTATATAGTTCAAGTTGAGGATAAAGTTTACTCTCACTGAGCATTCTACTATCATATCTACACCCAACTCAAGGTCTAGTCAAATACAAGATAATACCATCAAGAGTTATAAGTCCTTAAAACTTTAGAGAATAGATATGCTTATAGCTATTATATACTTGACATTGATACTGACTTGATCTTGCAATAAGCTAAATAGTACTATCAAAAAATCTATATATCTAGTAAAGTACTACCCTTATTATGTATAGCTAAAGTAAATATCTCAAGGGCCTTAGAACTTAGATAATGATAATCAAAAGTCTCAAGAATATGATAAAAGCTATCATAAAGATAATGCATTATAAAGCTAGCAAACCTTGATACTTTACAAGCAGAATAGTCAAAAAAATTGCATATAATCATAAAGATGATTGAGGTAGAAATATTTGTAAAGAAACATGCAGAAGGCATCTATAGCTATCATACAAAGAGGATTCTCTATGATGATGACTGCAGGAAAGATAAGAGTACTTAGCTAAATTATATACTCTTTCTTAAACCTATGTAAGAGTGAAATTATTATTATTATTCAGTAAATTTATAATAATTATTATTATTCAGTTAGTTAGTTAGATATATCTGAAATACATCTCAGAACTTGTATTGTCTATAGAGTAAAAATCTAAGTACTTTTTAGGAATAAGAGGCTTCTTGGATAAGAGAAGGATCAAAGCAGCTGCTAGTAGAAGTTGATACATCTCCTCATACTTTTGGAGAATGATTTTTGTAAGCTAAACTTTAGGTATTGCAGGGTGAGGTAGGGTGGACATGAGCTGGGTTGTGTTGGGTAGCTTATTTTGATAAGGAAATTCAATTTTCCTTGCATAAACTCTGAATAATAAAAAATTCTTTTCAATTTTATAGTTATAGGATTTAAGGAAATTTCAAATTTTCTTAAGTTGTGTAAACTCCCTACTTACTATATCAACCTTTACTTAGTGCCTTTTTGACTTATTTTCAACTTGCTATTCATATATTAGATTATTATTATGATGCTTCTACAAATGTCACTTGAGATTATTAATATTTCCATCTTTTGAGATATAAGTCTATGTATAATAGTTGCATAAGCTTTTCTTAGTAATTGAGTTCTAATTAGTTATTATAAAAATAAATTAATTTAAGAATTGGAGTTGTCTCTACTACTAGAAAAAAAAAACATATAATCAAGAGTAATAATAAATCAAATATCTTATAAATAATAATATATTACCAAATATCTTACAAATAATAATATACTACCAAATATCTCATAAATAATAATATAAATAATAATACACTACCAAATATCTTACAAATAATAAATATATTAAAAAAATGGTTAATTAATTTACAAACTATTTTACTAAAAGCTATGAACTATTTTACTAAGAGCTATGAACAAAATAGCCATGGATACAGATGCTAGTTATAAACTATGAACTATTATTAGCAAATAGTCATGAACAGCTATAAACTACCCTAGAACTCCACTAGAATAATATTACAAACCTCAAACACCTCTAGAATAATATTGTAAACTATAAACTGGCTAGAACAGCTTGCGAACAGCCTGTGAATAGCCTACAAACAGCCTATGAGCATAGATGCTAGTTATAGACTATAAACTGAAAATAGTTTCCTAATATAATATACTACCAAATATCTTATAAATAATAATACACTACCAAATATCTTATGAATAATAATACACTACCAAATATTATGAATAATAATACACTATCAAATATCTTACAAATAATAAATAATATATCACCAAATATCTTACAAATAATAATACACTACTAAATATCTTGTGAATAATAATATACCACCAAATATCATGAATAATAATATACTACCAAATATCTTATAAATAATAATATACCACCAAATATCTTATAAATAATAATATACTACTAAATATTTCATAAATAATAATATATTATCAAATATCTTATAAATAATTTCCCATCTATAAAATAAAATATAAATGTATCTTAGAGGCATGAAGCTATACTCAACTATCTCCAGGTCTAGTTCTCTTAACTTTCAGGATATATTCATTGTCTTCAAGGCTTGTAGAATAGCCAGCTTCAGAGATAGATAAGCTTGAGGAGTCTGAAGATGAAGCACTTGATGATTCCATTATTATGTAAATTAAAAAAAAAAAAAAGGTCTATTGCCTGCACTTAGGTTGAGTATAATGAAGAGTATATATAGTTGAGCTTGTGTAGAATAAGTGTATTGTAGAAAAAAAGAGCTTGTGTATATATGTATATATATGTATATATGTATATATAGAATGAGTACATTGCAGAAAAAAAGAGTATTGTAGAATAAAAGAGCTTGTATATTGTAGAAAAAAGAGCTTGCATGTTGTAGAAAAAAAAGAGCTTGTATGTGTATGTATATAGAATAAGCATATTGCAGAAAAAAAAAAGTAGAAAAAAAAGAGCTTGCATATTGTAGAAAAAAAAGAGCTTGTGTGTATGTATTATATAGGAATCATATAACTTTTCTTATAGTACTTTATTTTATTTTTTTTAGTTCAATCAATTATATATATTTCTTTTATTTTTTTATTCCTACTCTTAAATAAGCTCTCCCCCTCCCCCACACTTCACTCTCTCTCTCTCCCTATACTCTCTCTTCTGCACTTCTCTTCTTCCTCTCCCCTCACTGCTTGCCTGTCCCTGCCTCCGCTTGCACTCTGCTTGCTACTTGCTGCTTGCTCACCCCTGCCCTACACCCTACTCATCACTTACCACTTACCCACCTCTGCCCCTGCTCCTACTTGCATCTTGCTCACTACTTACCACTTGCTTGCCCCCACACTTGCTTACACTCTGCTCACCCACCTGCCCCTACCTCTGCCCTGCTTACTTGCCTCACTTATCTACATACTACCAGAAATGGCTTATATACTTTTTTTCCCAGTTACATATAACTATTTTTATTTTTAAATAGCTTTAAAATAACCTCTAAAATAACCTTCAAAATAATCTTCAAAATACTTGCCTTCAGTCAAACCTAGTCCAGAGTCCAAGGTATGCAAAAATTGTATCTTTAAGCATTTGAAGTATTCTAGCATACATTACTATTGCTAGATGATCAACCCTTTGATACCAATTCTAATAAGAGTATATAATTATAATAGTGAATCAAGAAAGGTACAGGCTATTGCTAAGAGAAGAAAGAAGGAGGTAAAGAAGAGACAAGTAAGAATACAGCAGCACAACTGCTTTAGGGTAACTGAGATAGAAAAGGTAACTTATAATACTTATATTTCTGTTAACAAAGATCTGTGGCAGCTTAGTAACCATCTAGATATGATAATTGTGGACAAGGAGGGGAGCCCATTGCTATGTACAAGCAAGTACCTATGTTGGCAGTAGATAGATTTTGTTGCATATAGGTGGTTGGCAAAATGATATAAATAAGGTAGAATGAGGAAGAGGTAGAAGAGATAGAAGAGGAGGATGAGATAGAAAAGATAGAAAAGGAGGATAAAGTAATTATATTAGACTAGGTAATAGTTTTATAAAAAAAAAATTTCATAATAAATAATCTAAAATGGTATATAATTAATTATATATAAAATGAGACCTAAAATAAGATCTCATACAAAACAAGACCCAAAAGGTAATAGGCCTTATATGAAACAAGACCTAAAAGGTAATGGGCCTCATCAGAGATAATACCTAAGAGGCAATGAGCCTTATTTAAAACAAGGCTTGAAAGACAATAGGTCTTATCTGAAACAAGACCTGAAATACATTGGGTATTATCTGAAATAAGGCCTGTATCAGAAAAATGGTTAATTAATCTATAAACTATTTTACTAAGAGCTGCAAACTATTTTACTAAGAGCTATAAACAAAATAGCTATGAATATAGATGCTAGTTATAGACTATGAACTATAATTAGCAAACAGCTATAAACAGCCGTGAACTACTCTAGAACTTTTTTAGAACAATATTGCGAACCACGAACTAGCTAGAATAGCCTGCAAACAGCCTGTAAATAGCCTACAAATACAAATGCTATGTAGTTATAGACTATGAACTGAAAATAGTTTCCTAATATATGCTAATATATTTCAGCCAGGCTGAATACTAGATGGGCTGGGACATATATGAGTTACAGAATACTACTGATGATAAATCAGATGATGAACTAGAAATCAATACATATAAAATAATAGAAAGACTACTAACCTTTACTGGTTATGTACTAGCTGAATTAGTAATTAAGTTTATTGAAGACTTTCAGATTTACAATGCAATCTGACAGTTCATCAATATTGCAAAAGTAAATATTTTAAAAGTAGTCTTATGAGGATCCACTAAGATTATATATAATACTACAGTAATTGCTATAGTAGTAAATGGAGAATTTGACATAGAAGTAGGAGCAAATGTGGAAGCTAACACTGCAGTAACCTTTATCAATATTATCACATGGTTGAGAGCTATCTATCATATAGCTAACATATAGCAAAACATAAAGGATCAGTTAGTATTAATGTATTAAGGAATGAACAAAAGTCCCTTCACCTTTCATACAAAGATCTGATATATAGTAGACCTTGCAGGATACCTAGCAGCTAACTAGGATCTTATCATTGAGTAGTCTTTTATAAATGAACTTTACTAAGAAATTGTCATTCAAGTATACTCCAGCCTGGTTGGACTAAGTCATATATAGAAGGTTGATTATATATAGAGATATTAGGCTATATGAAACCTGGGCTAGGATATAATATAGCAGATATTGCCAAATAACCTTTAAGAACCCTGTATGATATCAGTAGTTATACCTACTATCATGCTAACCACAGTTAACTAGGAAGGAATCTCATGAAAGAACTCAGCCATAGATAACCTCATTGAACAAATAAGTAAGATAACTATGTATATTTCAGACTTTAAAAGGTAAATTGACATACAGCAACTGGTTTAACAATTTATAGCAAATCTAACCCCTGCAACTAGATCAAATATATATCTGATTGAGAACCCAAGATGCTTCAGGTGTAACCAAGACAGGTATATATCTAGAGACTACACCCAGCCAGATATGAGAATATATAGGAGATATAGAGAAAAAGAGTACCACACTTCAAGATGTATGACAGAAACAAGTAGGATTGCCTAATTAGGAATACAAAGGTAAACCTAGATAAATGTTATCACATTTGAAAAAGAAGATTTCGATAGTAAAGACAAATGTACTCAGATAGAGGTATTCCCAGCTATATAGGGAAAATGAAAACCCAGACATTCTAAGAAAGTAAGATCTCCCTATATGATGAAAACTCTATAGGTAGTATAACAAATACAAGAATACAAATTCAATGGTGATGAACAAGACAAGCTCTTCAAAAAAAAAGTTAACTATATAATCCAAGAAGATACACCAATGTCTAAGACATCTGCAAGTGAAGAAAACAAGAAATGCAAGTTATGAAAATTCAAGAAATATAGCCTAGATATATGGAAGAAAATAGAGGATATGATGATCTTAGTTAAAATAGAATAACTTGCCAAATTTCTGACATTCTGATAGTAAATTCAAAAAGGGATAAGTAATACACAACCTAGATATGAAGTGGTAGAGATCAATACAGTACAGCAATTAGAGAACAATAAACTGCAGAATTCCTCAACATACTTACAATGTTAAATTGAAGAAATTACAATACTATATATTATTGGTACAGATGCTAGAGGATACATTATCAGTAAAATAATGCTTAACTGACTTGGATAGTAGATTGAAGAGCTATAACTATAACAATTGTGGTGGCAGATAGATACATTGCAACACTACTTGGCAAAGTACATAAATTATCCATCTGCTTCAGCAAACTTATTATTCTGATATCAGCAATGGTAGTTGACACTATGTTCTATGATCTCGTTATTAAATATAACTGGCTGAAGAAGGTGCAAGCAGTAATCAACCTCAGTATATATAAGATGCTAAGAGAAGATAGCAATTTTAACTGTAGTAAACCTCTTGATGACACAGTATCTAAGCAACCATCATTGCTAACAAAATCTGCCAAAAAGTGATAGAACTATCTAATTTCTCAAGCTCTTCTAATTCTCATATAATCCCTGGTAATGTAGTAATATTTCCATATCTATTCAATTTCTTAAGCTCTTCTAACCCTCGCAATGTAGCAATGTTTCCACATCTATCTAATTTCTTAAGCTCTTCTAATCCTTACATAATTTCTCAGTTGATTTTATATCAGTGATATAGCAATCATTTCTACTGATCCCACTATTCTCATTACTCAAAATTAATATAGCAGTTTTCTTATACTTTTATTTTGATTATGAAGTATTATTATTAGTACTTAGTCATCTTAGTTCTTGATTATCAGATCATTAGAATATTATTTAACCATCACCTTATTTATCAGTTATATTGTATCATTTATTTATCATATATTTAGCTTTGATCTTTTTATATAAATACTCTCTTTATTTTTATTCAATAAAGCTTCAGCTCAGCTTCAGCTCCAGCTCTGGTTCAGACTCTTGCTCTTGCTCTCTCCCAGCTTAAGCCCAATACAGATTTTAGCCCAGCTACTGGTTTCCAATTGAGCCTATAAATCTTCTATATTTTGCCAATCCCAAAGTCTCAACCTCTTAATGTAAATCACTTGAAAAGGACATCATTATGAAATATCTATTGACTTAGAAAGAGGAGTCTGCCCACAAATGATAGATAGTGATGATAAGAACAAATAGAAGGAATTCTTCATGATGCAAATTATATAGACCAACCAGAAAGCTAAGCTATTAGAACAAAAAAGTGAATAAGCTACTGGGTTTGATCTCTCTACTATTAAGGATATTAAACTGCAACCTGAAGAATCATATATAGTTGGAACAGAAATCACCATAAGAATACCTGAAGGATACTATGGTTAGATCAAACTAAGGAGTTTTCTTGCAGTTACCAGAATTACAATCGATGCAGAAGTTATTGATGTATATTATATAGTGTAATAGACTAAAATATATTAATAGTAAAATACTTGGAATTGAGCAAGTACAGAAAATATGTTTTAGGGGTCTTAGTAGTTTATGCAATAGTATCTTAAGAAGGGTATATGTCTGTATAAATGTTTAACTAGTAAGAATAAGTACAATCAATTAAATAAAATATATATTTGTTAGAATCTTAAAACTATCTCAATTGCTTACTCCTTAAGTAAGGCTTTAGTATCTCTTAAGTTATCTATTGTAAGCTTTCATAGCTTGTTATAGTCCAAATTTTATTGATAATTGCAAGAAAGATATTTATATAAATTGAAGGAAGTGCTATACAAGTAGCTGTTTAAAACTCCCAGTACAAAGTGATTAGCTAAGATAAAATAAAATACTATATCAGGTTATAATATAATTAGATGGCAAAATAATATATTAGATCAAAATACTATTTTAGGTTATAATATAATTATGAATCTCAATAATACTAAGGGTCTTAATAATACTAAAGGTCATAATAATACTAAAGGTTATATGACTGTAATCTCACATAATCAAAATTAGTATTATCATCAAATGTTCTATTATATTTCCTTCCTTTCTCTAAGTTAGACTTTAAGGTACAGTTCTAACTTGGAGAAATCTCTTTGTAACTGTTTTACCTCTTCCTCTAACTCCTTGATGTTGTTCTGTATAAGTTGATGTAGTTGGAATGTACTGTACTGGAAATAGTTTAAAGTACTGAGCTTGTACTTGAATAATTGATAGATTTGTTCAGCTATCCTTGAAGCATAGACAGGGATTGCTCCTTTAAAGGCTTATTGGTAGATTTCTCTATTCTTTCAGTTCTAGATATGTTCAACTTCTTCTTCCTAAAGTTGTACAATTTAATAATACTTCTTCTATTTACTGATTCATGTTGAAATTTGATCTTCGAATGTGTGTGTTTGGAGTAAAGAGCGCACTGGCTAATGAAGCCAATATGCGTGTATTTATTAATACTAAATTATGATTGGTCGATACAAACAAAGATCGTCTAAGCCACAATTGAGTGACATATGATCGATCGTTGATGTATCGATCATTGATAGAAGAGATATAATAAGCTAATAATTACAACACTCCCCCTGCTTGATATATCTCGATAAAATAAATGAATAAAAAAAGAATAAAAATAGTGTTCAACTGTACATCACAAATGTCATCCATGAAGTACATTCACTGCAAATTATTATATATAAAATACTACTTGAGTGATAAGAATGACATAATAAAGAATATAAAATTTTTAAAGAAATAATGTTAGTTACGTAAGCCTATTTTTGCGATCAATGTTTCAAGTCTTGGTCGTGCAAGTGGCTTGGTTAATGCATCAGCTATCATTTCATCTGTCGCCATGTAAATGATATCTATCACCTTTGATTCAACTTTCTCTCGAATAAAGT
>RBNK01001350.1:0-15945 GCA_003990785.1 Endogone sp. FLAS-F59071 | reverse complement strand
GAAGCCTTACTCAAGGAGTAAGCAATTGGATAGTTTCGAGACTCTAACAGATACACTTTATTCAATCAATCGCATTTTATTCTTGCTAGTTAACACCTACATCGACACCCTTCTTAAGACGCTACCGCATAAACCGCTAAGACCCCTAAACCGTATTTTCTGCACTTGCTCAATTCCGAGTATTTCGCCATTAATATATTTTAGTCCGCCACAATATCTATTGTGTCATCGATATACCAGTCTGTTTTCTTTTCCTTGGTTAGTAATTTTATAGCCTTGCATACTTGTTTTGCTTCTTCTTCCTCTTTTACTAATTGTTGAATTTGTGGTTTCTTGCTTTCTTCAATGCAGCTCCAGTATTTCCAAGTGTCATCTGCATAATAGGTTCTGTTTTCATAAGAGCAGCATCTATATAGTACTATTCCTTATACTATTTTCAGGTACCATTGTTTGTCTTTGGTGAGTGTAGGTTTCTTTTTATCTGTTGATCCAAATCCTCCTGCAGCATGTTCAGTTTTCAAAAGTTGTTCTATGACTTTGGCTGTTACTGAGTTATCAAGCTTGATGAATATGAATTGCACCAGCTTGGCTCCTTTGGTGACTCGGTATTTGTGGTGAGCTGATAAGTTGTGAACTGCAAATATGATTTCACCAGTGTAGTCTGCATCAATTACTCCTGCTTTAATCAAGATTCCTTCTTTGATTTTGCTGCCTTTATCTAGGATTTGTGTATAAGTTCCTGTTGGCAGCTTTAAGGTGATTCCTGTCTTAATCAGAAAAATCAATCCTGGTGGAATTAGTGCATCTTCATTTGTATGGATGTCATATCCTGCAGAGTTTGCTGTTCTCTTGGTAGGTACTATAGCATCTAGGTACTTCTTTTTGACTAGGAAGTTAGTTTCATTATTGGTTTCTTATATCATATATAGTCATTTATCTTCTGATGATTCTTTCAATTCTTCTTCTTCATCTGCCTGTCTTCTTTCTTCAATATCGGCCAGTTCTTACCAAGTGCCATTGTAGGCTGGGTTACATCCTTTACTATCGATAGTAGATGAGTTATAGACAATCCAGAGATCTTGCAAGTAGATTTCATCTTAATATACTCCTTGCTTGTATCTTTTCTTGTCTCCCCAGAACTTTCCTTTGCTAATGTATTGATAGCTTCTCTAGAAAATGTTGTAAATTTCTCTAGTATTATTGGTATATAGGTATGGGTTTTTGCTATAGTAAGGTTCATTCTTTATTAGTAGCATCTGTCAGTATCTTAGCTGTAGTTTTATCCTTTGATCTTTCTTTTTGATGATAAGGAAGTCTTCTACTTTAGTTTCATTTAGTATGAGATGAGTTGTTGAACAGTTGTACATGTGTTCTGTGCAATAGATGTATTGATTGTAGAATGGGTATCTAGTCTGCATCATGTTCCAATTGATGAGAGTAATTTGTTCCTGTTTAGTCAACTTATGGTATCCTCAACCATATTTTTCTTCAATTATATATAGTATGATGGACTAAAATATTCTAACAGCAAAATATTCACTGTAGCATATCTTAGGGTCTTAGTGGGTTATGCTGTAGCGGCTTTGAAGGGTGGGGGTGACTAGCAGGAAAGTGTATTATATAGTGAATGTAATGTAATAAGCTTTGTATAATAATAAACTTCTCTCTCTTTAACCATTGCTTAGTCCCAGACTAGGGCTTCTTCTGCAAAGTCTATTTAGACTTTGCAGGATTATCCCTCGGGTTGTCTGTAAGAAGCTTTCTTAGCTTGTTACAGTCCAAATTTTATTAATAATTGTGAGCGAGGTATTTATAAGAAATTACAAGATGCTATATAGGTAGCTACCCAGGTTACTACTTGAATTTCTGATTGGCTAAGATATAATAAAATGATATATTAAGTTATAATGTAATTGGGCGATGAAATAATATATCAGATTAAAATACTATTTTAGATTATAATGTAATTGTAGATCTCAATAACACTTCAGATCTCAATAACACTTCAAGTTTCAGTATTATTATGGGTCACATGACTATGATCTCACATGACCAAATTATATGTCATCACAAAATGTTCCATCACAATAGTCAGCTAATATCTCTTGAATCCATTTCTTCTTTAGCTGTCATGCTTTTGCTTGCGCCTTTGATTTCTTCTTTCTTTGTGATCTTTTCTCTCAAAATAGTGTAAGTACTTCTACACTCAGGTGCAATATGTCCACATCTTCCACAATTGAAGCAAGTCTTTATTTTCTTCTAGTCATCTTTGTTTTCATCCTTCTTAAAATTGTTTCACTATATTAAGTTGTTGTTGTAGTTTCCTCACCCTTCTCTGAATCCTCCTCAGAGGTTAAATCCTCCTCGATGGTAAGTATTAGTAGTTGGTTTGCTACTTGAGCCAGAGTTGTAGTTCTTGTTTTCTGTTCGAGTTTGTTGTGCCAATAGAATTGTATATGCTGATTTGATAACTATACCAAAACACCATTGCTTGTAAGCATATAGGCTCTCTCTCTCCTTAATACAAGTTTTCAACCACTGTAGAAGAGTCTTGAATAAGATGTCGGCTTGTACACTATAAGTGATGTGATTGTCATTGTCATAAGGCATTCTGATAATGATGAGATTGGCATTGATTTCTGCTGTAAAAGCTTCAAAGGTTTTAGTACCTTCAGTGTTGAATCTTGCTATAGCCAGTTATTTCTTTGCTTTGGCAATATGTGCACTACTGTAGAATTTATCAATCAGTAGAGATCTAATGCCTTATTGTGTAGGGATGTTAGGATATTCTGGTTGGGCCATGCCAGCTACTTGAGCAGCTACTAAAGTTGTATCTTACTAGGTCAAAGGTTTTCTAGACAGATTTTGCCACCAGATTGCTGCTAATTTTCTGAGAAATCCAGTGATTTTGTTGATCTGTATATATGACTTGGTATATACTTATTCAGGTATATGATTAACGTTGTTGGTAAGTTTATTATCTAGTACTCGATCGTTGTTCCAGCTGTTAGTATTATAATTGGCTTCAATGGCTGATATAAATATAGTGACTTCTTTGGCTTCTCCATCAAAGAGTTGTAAGTTGACTGCTTTAGTTGTTTGGCTGAGTTGCACTACCTATCCTATAAGTGCAGTTAAGGCTACTACTTGTACAGTTAATGTGGTAATTGCAGCATTGGCCATTATATCGATGAATGTAGTTAGTATAAGTAGTGGTGATGTAGGGAGTTCATTTTCTTCTCTATTGGTATGTTGGATGTATTCTCTTGCTTCGTGATCAAATATTTCTTCTTTTGAGTCAAGATTTTCTGGTTTTTCAAGTATGTCAGCTTCGAGAGTAATTCTTCAAATGGTTGTATCGATGTCTTCAATAAATGCAGTGTGATAGATGCTTGTGTCAGGTTTATATAAGTCACTTACATCAGATGCTTCTCTAAATGTTGGTCTGCTTGGTCTGGATATATATCAGAATATAGATGTTATAAGGTTGATAGGTTCCTCGATAGATAGTAGTGTAATAGATACAGTTAATCCTAATGGTGTTGTTTTGGTGAATTATGTAAGATCTTCTGCTACTAATTTCTCAAATAATCTATTTATAATTCGGTAGTAAATGGTACCTCAGTATGTTGAGTAATCAAATAGTAAGTTGATAATCTACTCTTTGATGATTTATCGATTATTATATCCTTGTACAGTAGATGTGAGGTTGGTGAAATAGTGTTCTACTCATGTGATTGAAACAATATTATGATCTTCTTTGATGTTTTCATAGAGAAAATCTTAAAATGTCTCGAAGTAGACTTCAGTTTTAAGAGGGTTTTCAAATTCTTCTAAAAGTTCATTATAGAGTTCAAGATATGTTTTACCTCATAAACAAGCTACTGTTATTGAATCAGTACTTCATAGCAGTTGCTAATATTGTGTCCACTTGAAGGATTCTATGATGTATATAGCCTCTCTAGCTGTTGGAAGTGAGATGTATGTGGTGTTTTTAGTAGTACTCTGAGTATATCAGTTATATCTAAAATGAATTGATAATTTTTGGTCTTTGTAAAAATATTAGTAGTATGTTTCTGATTATAATGGTTTTTCATTACTACTGCTACCAAGTTGTAAGGGGGTTTCTTATAAACTGCTTGTAAGGAAGTATCTGATAATACTGATCTGCATTGGACTTAAGAATCTCCAAGTACATCACAAGGTTTCTAAGGTATTGAAAGTACTTTGTTTCTTTATAAGAATATTAATTATATTTTTCAGACTTATAGTCTTTTCTAGTACTCTTAATGTATGTAGAAGGGGGTGAGATCTTTAGCTTTCAAAGAGATCTTAAGTATGTACTACTATTGAACTAAGATTTATTCAAATGAAAACTGAGGTGGTATTTATACAAGAAATCAGATAGTACTGCTATAAAGGTAGCTGCCTAAGATAGTACTTCTAATAGTGGTAATACTTAAAAAAAAGAAATACTAAAATAAGTAATATAGTAAAAGATAATACTATGAAAGGTAATAATAAAAAGAGGAATTACTAGATATAGTAATTTAATAAAAGAAAATACTATATAAAGTATTTCAAAAAGGGGTAATACTACTATAAGTAATATAAGAAAAGGAATTGCTATAATAAGTAATACTACTAAAGGTATTTCTGAATACAGTAATACTACAAAAGAGATTTTCTAAAATAGGATTTCCTCATTAAGTAATTTCTTAATTGACAATGCTCTATTTGACAATGCCTCATTCAGTATTTCTAATTTGGGAACTACCATATCAGGTAATTCTATTTTGAGTATTTCTTCAAGAGAAAATTCCTTATCGGTCTCAGTTTGACTAGATGTTTCTAAGTCTTCTTTATTCAAGAAGTCTGAGATGATGTAGGTACTGTTGTAAGGGTATTTCTCCTTCATAACTTCTAGTATTCTGTCTAGTTGTTCTTCAGGAATTCTATTCTATTTTCCAAGTGAGAGTATTCTGATCTGGTTGATTGCTTGTGGCCATCGTTTGAAGAAGTGGAATATTCTTCTTCCTCTCTCAAATTCAGTGTCTGTTAATCCTATTCAATTCTTGGCTTCAATAAGGTTGGGTACTAATATATTGTCAGTAGTGATGAATAAGATATAATCCATTTGGTAGTAAGCCTGATATTGTTTGGAGATATTGAATGTTCTGAATATGTTTATATTATCTCGTAAGTATTGTACTATGTCATCATTATCTTCCAACATGACTTCAACATATACTCGATCAGTTTTGTAGTGTCATTGACTAATTGCTTCATTGATTAAAGTTTCTACTTCATCTATATTCAGAGGTAAAGATTCTTGATGACAAGCTGTGTTGCAGTGGTTGTCTCCATTGTATAGGATAACTCTAAGTCCAGTTGTAGTCCTAATGGCAGATATAGTTGTTTATTATGTTTCTGTAAGTGTTTTATCAATGCTTTATATAACACTCTTACAGTTAACTAGTAAGAATTTTAAATGCGATCAATTGAATAAAGTGTGTATCTGTTAGATTCTCAAAACTATCCCAATTGCTCACTCCTTGAGTAAAGCTTTAGTATCTCTCAGATTATCTGTTATAAGCTTTCTTAGCTTGTTGCAATTTGAATTTTTATTATTAATTACAAGTAGAGTATTTATAAGAAATTACAAGGTACTATATAGGCATCTACCCAGATTACTACTCAAATTTCTAATTGGTTCAGCTAAATATAAGATATAAATTGATTGGCTAAGATATAATAAAATGATATATCAGGTTATAATTTAATTGAATGATAAAATAATATATCAGATCAAAGTACTATTTTAGGTTATAGTGTAATTGCAGATCTTAGTAATATTAAAGGTTTTAATAACATTAAGAGTCTTAATATTATTAAAGGTTACATGACTATGATCTCATATATCCAAAATGTATATTATTACAAAATGTTCTGTTATAATATAAAATATTATATAATATATCTAGTATCTAGTACTCCTATATTAACTATTTCAACATATTGTGATGGAACATTTTGTGATGATATATAATTTGATCATGTGAGATCACAATCATATGACCCATAATAACATTAAGACTTGTAATGTTATTGAGATCCACAATGACATTATAACCTAAAATAGTATTTCGATCTGATATATTATTTTGCTGCCTAATTACATTATAACTTGATATATCATTTTATTATATTCTAGCCAATCAATTTATATCTTATATTTAGCCGAGCTAATTAGAAATTCAAGTAGTAACCTGGGTAGCTGTCCATATAGCACCTTGTAATTTCTTATAAATACCCCACTTGCAATTATCAATAAAATTCGGACTGCAACAAGCTAAGGAAGCTTACAACAGACAATCTGAGAGATATTAAAAGCTTTACTCAAGGAGTAAGCAATTGAAATAGTTTCAAGATTCTAACAGATACACTTTATTCAATCGATCACACTTAAATCTTACTAGTTAACACTTATACTAACATACTACTCTTCTTAAGATGCTACCGCATAAACTGCTAAGACCTCTAAAAACATATTTTCTGTACTTGCTCAACCTCAAGTAATTCGCCATTAATATATTTTAGTCCATCACAATTGGTGCTGACTGGTAGGAAATCATTGGATCATTGACCAGATTTCTATCACAATTGGTGCCGACTGGTAGGAAATCATTGGATCATTGACTAGATTTCTGTCACAATTAGTACCGACTGGCAGAAAATCACTCAACACCTTGACTGATTTGTTACCTATATTGTATAACCAAACTTGCTAAAACCTATAGTGGAAGACAAAAGCAAGAATGGCACTACCACTATCACCACCTGCATTACTACAACTACCTAGGAGAAGACCTTAAGAGGATGAAGAAACCATGACAGACAGACTACCTACCTTTTATGGATATACTAAGGAATATGTTTGAGAATTCCTAGATGATTTGGAAAGCTACTTCGCAGCCAAAGGAACAGTTAGCACTCGATGGATCTCTATCCTAGCCACCTAACTTAGAGGACCTGCAAGAGAAACATACTGTATGGCTCTAACAGATGCAGTAGCTATCAGACTAGGAGGATTACTCCTTACAGCCACTGCAGCAGCCAGAAATGGAGTTACAGCTACAGTAATAGCCACTGCTCATTAGGATACTATGAGAGCCTGGTTAGAAGAGAAATATTTCACCAAACAGAAGTGAGAATCAATCAAAGAACAACTATTCAATATGAAGATATCAATCAACCAGTGCCTGGAAGATTGGGTTACTACCACTAATCAGTATATGTAACTCTGTAGAGAAACCAGCCTGGTTGTGTGAGAAATGGTATTTATAAATGGCTTACCCACAGATCTCCAATGCTATATCAAGAGGTTTGATCCCTGCAGAATGGACGAGAAAGTCAGAATAGCACAGGCCTTTTGAGATACCAAAATAGTGTTGAAATTTGATCTTCGAATGTGTGTTTGGAGTAAAGAGTACACTGGCTTATGAAGCCAATATGCATGTATTTATTAATGCTAAATTATGATTGGTTGATACAAAAAAAGATCGTCTAAGCTATAATTAAGTAACATAACGATCGATCGTTGATGGGAGAGAGAGATATAATAAGCTAATAATTTCAACACTCCCCCTGCTTGACATATCTCAATAAAAATAAAATAAATAAAAATAAAAGAATAAAAATAGAGTGTTCAACTGTACATCATGAATGGCATCCATGAAGTATATTTACTGCAAATAATTATATATAAAATACTACTTGAGTGATAAGAATAACATGATAAAGAATATAAAAGTTTTAGAAGGTTAGTTACATAAGCCCATTTTTGTGATCAACATTTCAAGTCTTGGTCATGCAAGTGGCTTGGTTAATGCATCAGCAATCATTTCATCTATCGCCATGTAAACGATATCTATCACCTTTGATTCAACTTTCTCTCAAATAAAGTGATGCTGAATGTTAATATGCTTTGATCAAGCATGATTAATTAGATTTTTGGCGAGTGCGATTGCTGATTAGTTGTCTTCAAATAAGGTTGTCACACAATTCTACGAATATCCTAGCTTATTCAATAGGGTGTGTAGCCAAATGGCTTCTCTTATCACATGTGCTAATGCCATATATTCTGCCTCAGTTGTTGATAGGGCAATGGTTGGTTGGCATTTGCTTGACCAGCTGATGGCTCCTCCTGATAGGTTGAAAATATAACCTATGGTTGATCATCATGTATTAATGTCTCCTCCCAGTTGGCATCACTGAAACTGATCAGTCTTAGATCCTGATTGCATCTAAGGCACAGCTTATAATTGGCTGTTCCTTTAATATATCTTAATAATTGTTTGAGGGCGTGGTGATGTTCTTCCATTGGATTGGCCGAAAATTGACTGATGATACTGACAGCAGCAGCTAGATCAGGTCCGTACCAATCATCAGATACATTATGCTACCGATCATTTGTCTGAATAGATTTTGGTCTGCAGATTTTCCTCCTTCAGTTTTGAGTTGAATGGATGGATCAAGGGGTGTGCTGATTGGCTTGGTGTCCATCATATTAAACCTTGTAATGATTTGATTGGCAAAGTGACTTTGATCAATTGTGATCATGTGTGTTTTTCGATCACACATGATTCAAATATCCAAAAAATGTTTAATTTCGCCACAGTCCGTTATATCAAATGCGTTGCTAAGTTCCGCCTTGAATTTGTTCATTGTTTCCATTGAATCAGCTAGAATTAGTAGATCATCGACATATATGGCAATAATTATCAGTGATTGATCATCTTGTCTTCTTAGATAAATGCTGTGATCTGATTGTAGTCTTGTAAAATTTGATTGGCTGAGGTAGTTGTCAATCTTCTGATTCCACATATGAGGTGATTGCTTTAGTCTATACAATGATCGATTGAGCTTACACACAGCTCTCGGTGACAGCTCTAATTGGTTGATTCCTTTAGGTACCATTATGTAGATCTCTTCATCAAGATCGCCATTCAGGAACACAGTTTTTATGTCCATTTGGTGAATTTCTAAGTTTAGAACTGCTCTGATCGATAAAAGTACCCTGATTGATATAAATTTCACCACAGGAGTAAATGTTTTATCGTAATCAATTTCTTGCTGTTGTGAATATCCCTTGGCAACTAATCTCGCCTTGTATCTGGTAACTGATCTATCAGTGTTGAGTTTTTTTTTAAATACCCATCTGCATCCAATCGGCTTGTGTCCCGCAGGCACCTCAGGTACAATTGTCTACGTGTCATTATTCTTAAGTGATTTAAGCTCTTGATTGATTGCTTCCTCTCAAAGCTTTGCATCAGGCAGAGAAATTGCTTCCTTGTAGGTCATTGGGTCATCGGTTGATTCAATTAAATTAGCTTCTGACATGTGATCTTGTTAAATTTGTAGAGCTTCAGTGTCAATTAATTGTTCAATTGGCTCCCAGGTGTTGTTGTCATCATCATAGCCTAGCCATTTAACCAGATATTGCGTTTTTTCATAAATCTTGCATTCTCCAATAATCGCTTTGATGACATATTCTTGATCTTCTGGGTTGACAATTGTTGGAGATTTTAATATAATAGATTCATCAAATGTGACGTCACGGCTGATCTCTATCTTCCTATTGGTTGGATCCCAGAGCTTGTACGCCTTCTTTTTATCATGATAGCCAATCATTTTAAGCTTTTTGGATCAGAGTGCCAGTTTCGACCTTTTTCCTTTACAAATATGCATATATGCATCAGCCTATATGATGTGCAAGTTACTGATATCAGGCTTGTAACCATGCCATAATTCAAATGGTGAAGTACTCTCCTTATTGGCTTGCATTGGTAATCGGTTGCATAAATATGTAGCACTTGCAGCAAGTTCCACCCAAAGTTTGTCAGATATGTCAGCAGTGATTTTAATGGCCTGGATCGACTTCATCAATGTCTGGTTATATCGTTCGGCTACACCATTTTGTTGCGGCGTGTCCAGCATCGTCATTTCATGATAAATTCCGTTTTTGATTAAAAATTCACACATCTCAGTGTTTACATACTCTCCTCCTCCATCTGATCGGAGAATCTTGAGTTTTTGGCCCGATTGCATCTCGGCGAATGCCTTGAATGTCCGGAATCGATCAAATGTATCACTTTTGTTGTCAATAAAATATGTTGTGATGTAGCGAGTGGTGTCATCGATGAAAGTTAATATATATTTCGCTCTATTGACTGATGGCGTGGGCATCGGCCCACACAGATCTGAGTGCACCCTTCCGATAGGCTCCATCGATTGATTTTTTGCGTGTCCGAATGGCTTGCAGTACGACTTTGCATGTTCACACCTGGCGCATATTTCGATTTATCTGGTCAACAGCCGCACATCTCCGAGCCCTGTGATAAATTTGTTGATTGATTGCAGAGTATTTCGGCCCGGATGGCCCAGTTGGTGATGCCATAATGTATAGTCATCAATCTTGGAATCGGCAATGTTTGCAATCTTAGAATCAGCGATGTTTACTTCTAGCTCTGGTGATGTCAATAAATGAAATAGGTCGCCATTGGCTTGTCCGATTTTAATTTCTTCATGATCTGCGCCGATTTTAATTACTGATCTATTGCTTTTAAAGGTTATGTCATTTCTGTCACATGTTAACACCTGCACAGATATTAAATTTCTGATGATCTCTGGTACATATAAAACGTCCCATAATTTCAGCTCATTGTTAAGCTCAATTGTCCCAATGTGCATCACGCATAATTTCTCGTTCCCTGCACATGTGACCAAGCCGTCGTGCTTAGCCACCATCTCGAAAATATCCAATTGGTTAAACATATGTTGCGTAGTGCCTGAATCGATGATGGTGCCAATCGCCAGATTTGCTTCGGCTCTCGGTTTAGTCTTTTCTTTTTCTTTTTCTGTTTTTACCCAATCATTGAATTTGTTGCATTGAAATATTCCGTGTTCTCCCTCACAGATGTAACATTTCCGAGGGTGTCCCCAAAAATTCCCGCCTCGATTGGCTCTGCGATCGCCACCTCGGTCGCCTCTGTCATTATGACCTCCTCGATTGTTTCTATTATTGTTGTTGTAGCCTCAGCCTTGTTTGGCGCTTCCACCTCGATTGCCATAACCGCCACCTCGGTAGCCACCTTGGTCACCACCTCGGTAGCTGCCTTGGTCACCACCTCGGTAGCTGCCTCGGTCTGTCATGTAGGCTTCGTCGTACCTCTGCTTGTTATTCAGGTCGAACCTGATACATGTGAGTTGTAAAGCCTCTAGCATTGTCAGCATATTCTTCCACACAAGTATTAATTCCCAGTACCTGAGGCTTAGACCCCGGAGATATTGCGGTATAGCTTCTGTGTTGGTCATATCTTCGATTTGCACCATAATTCGGTTGAATGCATTATTATAATCTTCGATCGATCCTTTTTGCTTCATCATCGCAAGCTTATCGCACATTCATAACAATTGTTCCATTGGTGCATATTTTTGCATCATAGTCTCTTTAAGCTCATTCCATGAATTAAATTCTCCCGATATATTCACGTGCCTCCGTAACCACATTCTAGCATTGCCTGTAATTTTACTGATCGCTGCGTTGACTTCCTCCTTTTCTACTGATAGATTGGCACTGGTGATAAATTGCTCTACGGCATCAAAGTAATCAAACAATCTGGGTGCGCCACCTGATCCATCGAATTTATTGATTGATCTCAGGTACTCCTTCGCCAGATCGTTAAGCTTTGTTAATGTTGTTGGTAATGGTGATGGTCATAGCGTGTTGCCTTCTATAGCTGCATTCTAATTGGTTGGTGTACTAGATGATGCGTTTGTTTTGTTGATTTTTCCATCAATTCGCCAATTAGGGTTGTCAGCATATCTAATTTATCTTCCTGATTTCTGATTATTATAGCCATCTGTTCCTGTCGATTGAGGCTAAATGCAATATTGCTCTGATGGTTGCTATCCAATCCTTTGTCATTGTCAAGAGTTTGATATCTGTTGTCTGTTTTTGATTTAGACTGCAATCTTGTCGATCTTGTTGCTGATGATGATGATGTATATAGATTGTCCATTTCGTTGTGTCACATCGTTGAAAAAATGCTATGTCGTTATGTGTTGTTTATCACATTGCTTTATCGCGGTGTCATTTGTCGCATTGTTTATCACTTTGTTTGATGTGTTGTTTACAATGTTAAATAAATGCTTACTGTAATCACAGTTGTAATTGCATAGATGCTATGATTGCATAGATCTCAGGTTGTTAAGCTGCAATTCGTGCGGCTCGGGGCTCATAACCTGTTGAAATTTGATCTTCAAATGTGTGTTTGGAGTAAAGAGCGCACTGGCTTATGAAACCAATATGCATGTATTTATTAATGCTAAATTATGATTGGTCAATACAAACAAAGATCATCTAAGCTACGATTGAGTGATGTAATAATCAATCATTGATGGGAGAGAGAGATATAATAAGCTAATAATTTCAACAAATAGGACATTCGGCATCCTTATATAACAAGTTACTACAAGATTTATGCAGGAAATTCAGTATTGGAATATCTGTAGTTCAAATGGTATCTACATCAGCTGAACCACCTGAGGAGGATACTATCAAACTGACAGTCATAGCAAAAATGGGAAAGACAATACATGAGGATGAAATGGAAAAGATTACCAAAATATTCTCAGAAATGACAGCACATATAGCCAATCTTGAAGCCAAGATAATTTGCCAGAATAAGTAACCAAGAGGAACCTTTGTCACTAAAGAATATAACAAGACTGAGATGAATTGTTTTCTCTATAGAAGACATGGTCATTTTGCTAAGGATTGCCAAACTAGAAGTTGGAAGGAAGGATGGGAGAGAGAGGAGGAAAAGAAGGCCAACCATGCCAATGTAGTGTAAGAAATCGAAGAAGAAGATAAAGAATTTAGCGAAGAATACCTGGAAGCCTACCCTGTCAAAACAGTCAGCCACACTACCACTAGAAAGACTCCCTACTCAAGGAAGAAATTGACCCAGGAACCTGAAGTTGTTATCAAGAAACCCAAGAAGCTAATACAAAGACAACAACTGAATGAAGATCAATGGGACAAAGCCTTCAAACAGATAATATAACCTGGCGAGACAGTTATCTCAACCACTGGAGATAAAGAAATGACCAATCAGGAAGAAAATAAGGAAAAGAAGCCTAGGAGGGTTAGAGAATTTGAATATAACCCATAGCAAGACATTGCTAGTTAAAAGGCTAACATTACCTTTAAATAACTCTTCCAGATCGCACCATCAATAAAGCAGAAGATAAAGATGTAGATTATTGAAACCAAACTAACTATCTAATTTGAGGAAGTTAACACTGCCAAAGAACAAGAGGAGCAAACCTATACCTCATCTGCCTATGCACAATGCAATATTGGAGGATTAGTATACTTGATCATTATCGATACAGGAGCCGGAGTCAGCATTATTGCCAAGCATTTCCTAGACCATCTAGGATGGGATATTGATGAGTCTGCTACCTCCACCTTAGTTATTGCAAGTGAAAAAAGCAGTGTACCTTTAGGAGTACTCCGAGAAGTACTAGTTCAGTTTGAAACTGAAATCATACCCATCAGAATGGTCATTACCGATGCACAATCTTATAATGCTGTCTTGGGCAACAGCTGGTTGAAGAAAGCAAAAGCCAGAATTGACCTAGATACACAAAGGTTAATCTTCGTCAACTATGGAAGGAAGTTCAGTATACCTCTGGATATTCAGAAAGGAGTAGTACCAAAACTCACTCAGAGACCAGAAGACAAAAGTGATACAGATGAAGAAATAACCTTTGGACAGGCGCACCTTAACATGATAGAAGAAGAAGAAGCTAATATAGTGATCCATAGTAAATACTGCTGCCTGATGCCTTTGAAGAAGAACCAGTTGATTGAATACAATATGAGGAATACTAGATGCCCATTCTGTGAGCAATGCATCTATTGTGTGGAGATGATGTGCACTTGCAGTGATATGAAGTTAATACCTTACCAGAATACCTTGGAGATACATCTACCGACTGAGAAAAAGATCAAGAAACTAAGACTATTACAAACTCATCAAAGGACCCCACCCTCAATAAATCATAGACCATATAATGGAAGGAACCCTTATCCATTTGCAAATAATACTGGAGAAGTATGATACTGTTTTTAGATAAATATTAGATACATCAGTAAGGGATGTCTTTGGGGAAACCACAATATCTATTTGTAAGGATGCTACTGGGATGAAGTCAACCTCTATAACCTTTGAGAATGCGAAAACTGGGTCAGATAACTGGACGAACCATATGATATCAACTATCATGGAACTTAGAGAGAATGCTATAACTAAGAACAAGAACAGATAGTACCTAAAGAAAATAAAGATGAAGAAGTACCTGATAAATAGAGCAATGAAGTTTATACTACTCAAATACCCATTGAAGTTAGAGCCTTATTTCAAGAGGATGATGAAAATAATAAACCAACCCTAATCGAAAAAAGCAATTTAGATATAGAAGAAGAAATCATTGCACTAGAAGAAATAATTCACCCTGATGAATGTATTAGCATGTGCTATTGGTGGTGGAAAGACTTATGGCAGAACCTACCTCAAGATATAACTCACGAACAGTGGAAGGAACTGAATATCCCCACCTTCGAGGAAGTATTTATAGTTGAAGAAAAGGAAACAGCAACTTGAGTTAAGAAACTGACAGAAGGTGCAATTATACCAAAGAGGAAAACTGAAGGAGCCACAGGTTATGACCTGTATGCAAATAAAGACTACACCCTGGAACTGAAATTGTCAGCCTTCGTAAAAACTGGAATTGCTATTGCCTTACTACTCAGACAATGTACACAAGTATAGGCAAGAAGTGGACTCTACTATAACTCTAGAATAGTGTTGTAATTATTAGCTTATTATATCTCTCCTATCATCAACGATCGATTGTATATCACTCAATTGTAGCTTAGACGATCTTTGTTTATATCGACTAATCATAAATTAACATTAATAAATACATATATATTGGCTTTATAAGCTAGTGTGCTCTTTACTCCAAACACATTCGAAGATCAAATTTCAACAGGTTATGAGCCCCAAGCCACTCGAATTGCAGCTCGACAACCTAAGATCTATGCATCTACGCAATCATAGCAATTACAACTGTGATTACAGTAAGCGTTTATTTAACATTGTAAACAATGCATTAAACAATGTAATAAATAACGCGACAAACGACACCACAATAAAGCAACGCGATAAACAACACATAATGACATAGCATTCAACAATGTGACATAATGAAATGGACAATCTATACACATCATTGTTGTCAGTAACAAGATCGACAAGATTGCAGTCTAAATCAAAAACAGACAACAGATATCAACCCCCTGATGATGACGACGAAGGATTGGATAGCAACCATCAGAGCAATATTAGATTTAGCCTCAATCAACAGGAACAGATGGCTACAACAATCAGAAATCAGGAAGATAAATTAGACATGCTAGCAACCCTATTGGGCAAATTGATGGCAAAAATTTGTTGAAATTTGATCTTCGAATGTGTGTTTGGAGTAAAGAGCGCACTGGCTAATGAAGCCAATATGCGTGTATTTATTAATGCTAAATTATAATTGGTCGATACAAACAAAGATCGTCTAAGCCACAATTGAGTGACGTATGATCGATCGTTGATGCATCGATCATTGATAGAAGAGATATAATAAGCTAATAATTACAACACTCCCCCTGCTTGTTATATCTCAAAAAATAAATAAGTAAAAAAAATAAAAGTAAAGTGTTCAACTGTACATCACAAATGTCATCCATGAAGTACATTTACTGCAATTAATTATATATAAAATACTACTTGAGTGATAAGAATGACGTGATAGAGAACA
>RBNK01001349.1:0-15946 GCA_003990785.1 Endogone sp. FLAS-F59071 | reverse complement strand
GGGGGGGGATTGAGCTGAGTTGGGTTTGGGGGTTATGAAAGTAATGAGGATCAAAATAAATTTACTCACAATCCTTATGCTCTAGTTCTCCAGAGAGAATGTAACTGAATATCTCGTATACACGGTGCGGGTGCCTTCCAAACCCTTCACCTGGTTGCACGATATCCTCGTTGATGACGCGCAGAGCACCAAACTCTTGGTACCGCGAATCGTAGTAGTCGGCGAAGCTGAAGGTGTGGTACGAGTTGAGCCAGCCGTGGTCGGCATGACCGCGGGCATTGGAAGGGTGGCGAACGATGGTGGCAGGCATTGTATTGTGTATTGTGTTTTGCAGGGTATGGTTGTTTGAGTTGATAGCTGAGGAAGCGATGGGGTGGAGAGGGGTATTTATAGTATCTCGATTTCCGCATTTGGAACTATCTGATATGACTTCATTTATAAGCTGTGACCTGCGATTACCAACTCGCTCATTCTCCTTGACCGTAGAACCTCCCGTTTGACTAATTCGCTTTCAAACCAGCCAACCGCCCCATTCCTCAGCTCCTCCTTCACGGATAACGATGACCAAGATATCCGGGAGGACGTGGAGAACATACCCTTTGCCAGCACGTCCAGATCGCTCGAGCAAACCTTCCGTACCATTCTCCAAGCCCATTATCAAATCTTCCTCCGCCCCTTCCTTCTCCTACCCGTATCCTTCCTCTCGCCTCCTAGCCTCTATATGCCTCCTCTCTAGTTGAGCTTTGCACGCTCGCTCATGTGAACCTCTCTACTCACATCGTTGCCGACGATGGCCTGAACAGATGGTTAATTCCATAGGGCGGTCGTCTGCGAGAATGCAGGTACGCGTCGGGAGTGTGGTTCTAGATTGGAAAGGAGGTTGATTGGGTTGCATATGCGAGGTGGTGCATGCTTGTGGAGGTGGGAATTTGACACGCGTTGTTCACATGCGTATGTCTGCTTGTTAAGTCAAATTAACCCTTCACATCAACCTCGAATTTATGGGCGCAACTTTGCAGGGAATATAATATAATTATATATTTAAATTTAAGCTCTCAAAAAAGTTTTCACACTTTACAAAATCTCGGTCTATTTACCAGACCAAAGACAAGGAGGCTAGCAAAAATGTGCAAACACTTTTTTTTTTTTTTTTTTTTTTTTTGCTTGACGAGCAGCATTCTCCGCGTTACGTGCTGTGCGAAACAGAGTGGCATATGTAGGGGCGGGAGAAGAGGAGGATGCGCGACAAGAGTCGGCCGAGATGGGAGGCAAAAATGAAGCGGGTACGGGAAGGACACGATGAGGATGGAACAATTTCTGGTTGAGGTCATTGCAAGCTGACATATATGGGAAAGATAGTGTTTATAATTCTTTAAGTGCAAACAGAATATATGGCAGAGTCATCGCACTGTGTCTTTATTAAGTGCAGTGCAAGATTATGAGCCCAGAGTATTCTCCGCTTGTCATTCAATGTTTCATAGAACAAGATGGTGAATTGTTAGTAAAATTGTTTATTGGGTTCTCAATCTCATCCTCAGCTTCCTAACATGTTTGAGTTACAAATGAAACTTTATAAGCACAGCAATGAATTTTCTAATAAATTCCCATGGCTGATCATTGTCCTGCCCATTTGCTGAGTCAACCGAAGAAGAAGGTGATATGAACTCAAGTACAGAGTGTTGTCGCCTAAACAGACATATAGGAATAGCTTCCGGCTGAAGGAAAGCGCATGCTTCGAGAATCTGCACCGTTATAGGGTTTTAGAGCTCATTTTTTTTCAAAGGATAGTTGCTACACTGTCGCGACATTGTGTCGGTAATGATTCAAATCGCCTTCGTTATTATATCTGAATAATGAGATGCGTTTTTTGCTATCTTTGAACATGCTTAGATATTCTTGAAAAGAGATAAAAGTGTTGTCAATATAGGCCCATGCGAGATTGATTGCAAATGACAAGAAGTCGAGCTTGGCAATGATTTCTCGAGCATAATGTAATTTTCAATTATCCTGTTCAATCAAAGAAACACCATAGAGCAAAAAAGAGTGCTTTATTTTGTCGACAGAAATAACCACTGCCATTCTGGAAGGGATGTTGTCAGGATAATATCCCTCCGATGCGAGGTAAAGTTTAAATACTTCCTTAGACATCATACGTATCATCTGCATTGTTCAAAAGAAGTAGCCATCTTGTCTTATTCTGGAGCCAAGGGCGAACCCAATCAATAAGTTTGTTTTCCGGCTCTTTTACTTTCGTGTTCGTGTTCTCTTCATCGAGGCCCAGGTTGATGGCCAAGTCACGAAATGGGATTGCCGAACTCCAGCTGTCGACCTCTAGCCAGAAAACACACTCATACACGGTGCGGTGGAGGTAGCAATATTGCAGTATCAATTGAGTCTTGCCTATCCTTAAGCCTTTGAGCACCAAGATTCGGCATTCGTTCGAAGAGTTGCAACCTCTATACTTGCTCAGATGCCTGGACGATCAACGAAGGCATGATTCTTGACTGGGACGTCGTAAAAGCGATCTTTAACTTCAATCACGGGTACACTTGCAGGGTAGTTGTTAATGACACTTGGATTTTAAAAAGAAAGGTATCAGCAAAAAAAAAAAAAAAAAAAAAAAAAAAAAAAAAAAAAAAAAAAAAAAAAAAAGTAATGAGTATAATTCTGTATCAGAATTTCGACCTTCTCACCAAAGTTTGGGTTTGAGCCGGTGTTGGTAATAGGTAACGCTACTGTCTGGTATCAATCTTGGAAACGCTAGTGTTGACGGCAGACATTTCTTAGGAATGGTTGCGATAATAAAAAAGGATGGAGTATATATGAAATAGAAGAGCGATATTGACTCCGTTTCTGTAATTAATGCAGCACAGCCACCGTGTGCCCATGTGCTCCAGTGGCTTTTCTACGCTCTACGCTTCCTAATAAATTGAGCAATCGTCAACCAAGGCTTAATTTGAGAACCTTTTAAAAAAAAAAAACAATTTAGCTTTTTTAAAAAAAATAATAAAAATTTGACTTGTTTATATACGTAATTCATTTGTTTATAATAGTTATTTTATACATAGCTTACTATACTACCGCCATAAACTGGAATAGAGTCCTCCCAACTAATGCAAGCTCCTATTTTTATACTTATATTAAATCCCAAGGTATGCCTGCTAATAATTGTCCTTTAATCTAATACGGGTTTCCTCTTTAGACTTGCCAAAGAGGGAGACAACAAACCTTATAGCTAATCCAACAATGAACGGCTTTGGCATCACATGATGTAGTCCCCGACACCACCCACGTCAATCTTGATGCTGCACTCACCGCACACACGTACCCACACTGGTCGCATGCTCTCAAGTTATTCTTCTGTAACCAGTAGCACTGCTGATACATATCAGGGAACTTGTCGCACCCAGCGCAGGATAACGTGCGGGTCCCAGAGGCAGTCAAGATGTCAATGGCAATGGGTTCGTTGGTTCGTTGGCGGGCATACATGCTATAAATGGAAGGAACCATGGACGAAAACTCTAACAAGAGATGCCGCAGCCCTGGCCCTCGTAACCTCTTTGCTACAATGGTCAAGTACACCGAACGTGGGTCGTTCTCGGTATCACACATTCCACTTTTCTTCGATCATTGGATTACTTTCTTAAACCATTTGAAAGGCCATCAATCAAAAGACTCACTTCACAAAGTTGAATTTTGTAGCTGCAGATTTTGCAATGATGAGTACGTCATTTATGTAACGAATCCACAACGTGCGCTGTAGATCGATAACGAGTCGATAAGAATGACGTACAGGTTCGCGTGAGCTTGTTCCTGTGCCCCTGGGCCCTTTCTCATTTCGGTAAAGTCAACGATTCGTCGTGAAGCTTTTTGTAATTGTCGAGATGTAATACAAAAGTAATTTGTGGCGTATCTGGCCCCCTAACAATCACTGTTGTAAGCAATCACTGTTGTAAGCACCATCGTTTCTGGCATTAATTGCTATGGGGCAAGCAAAGTGGCAAAGTGGCGTACTGACGTGGAGTGCGTGGAGTGTGGCACTCTCAATTGAAATTGCCTGGTGGCAAAGTAGCAAATGCCTATAAAAGAAAAAAAAAAATACGAAACTGATGATCCCAGCTGCCCTTTGTTACTTGGCACACTTTCAAGAGTTTCAATGCATATACCGATCGCATTCGGTACCCACGGGCAAATGCAGGATTGCGCCAGAGTCATATTTGACGACGAGGCAGCATTCAGCGAGCGCGTGTCGTACCTAGAAGAACAAGTCAAAATTCTTTCCTTACTCAAGGAAAAGGATCGCAAGATTGCGGAGCTCGAAAAACGTATCGCTGAACAAGATCGCCGCACTGGACTTGAACAAACAACTGATTCGACACTCTCTGCTCACATCCAAATACTCGAAGAGCGCATTCTTGAACTAGAAAGCAAGCTCTCCCGGTTCCATGAATCTTTGACAGTGAAATCTGACGAAACGGACTGCGCTCAAGCCAAAGCGAAGGATTTGGAAAACATTGTCGCCATCAGGGAACACGAGATTGGAGAACTCGCAAAAACTATTATTCAAAAAGACGAAGAAAACAAATGGCTCTCCGAGACACTGCTTGAGAAATCTGCAGGAATGTCAGCCGCAGAAGACAACGCGGATGAATTGGCAAGGGCCATACGATTTTTGATGGATGAGATTGCGTGGGAGGATAACGAATCGACCAGTGGCGACGTCAAAGAAATCGCGCGTCACGTCCTTGCGCATGTTCAATCACTTCGCGAAAGAATTTACGACCTTGAGAAGTCATTGGCTTATGAAAGGGAGGTTATCCAGGCGTACGAATCGGAGCAATATAGTAGCGAGGAAAATTGTAGTGCGACTGGACACGATGGCTTAAACAATCTCCATTCCACATATTTATGTCCTTCAAGGGCCTCCACTCGATATCAAATCAAGCCTCATCTCAACTCGGTTTCTTCGGTCACACTCGCCTCTTCCGAGTCCGTTAGCAAACCCTACGGATGCAACCTTCTCCCTCATGGCGCTACCTTTCATGACTCTCCTCCGAACTGTTTCGCCACATGAAGCAATCGTATCCGTATCTTTACGATGTCAAGATGTCCTACCGCCATTGTCCCAAATCCAATGCCACACTATGAGCAAGATACAAGATACCCGATGCACACGTTTAGAAATAGATACAATATAGACAGTTATAGCTACTATAAAAACAGTTACTAAACTCTGACCAAAGAAGTCTCCGTACCGTATATGTACATAGTTACCTCGCCCACTACAATACAATCGCAAAGGCACTGAAGACTTGGTTGTCCAACCGATTATATAGAAGTTCCTTAGCTCGATTATATCTAATTAGACGTCTTGTAAAACAGCATGGTGTATATGTATATTAAGGAATAAAGATATTGCACTTGCATGATACACACCTGACAAAAGTGAGGAAACTAAAATATGAAGTTTTCATGTCGGTTTTGTAAACAAAAATTTTAAAATTCAATTAATTAATTACTTGAAGTAGAAATCAATATTATATTTATTAATATATCTATGGACATTTAATACTTTGTATTATACTTACTAAAATATGAAGGTATAGGTCCTGCTATGGTTAAGTTTCTTCATTTATATCAAGTCAGTGATACATCCGGTATAGTTCCGAGAAAGTATGGACACGCGTGCCATTTTCCTTCATCAGTTCAGGTTTTGTTCTAAAACCTCTCTGCTTGACGTCATCGCCCGCAGACCATTTTCATTTTCATTCTATTCTTTCAAAGTTTTCTGTTCGGTGAAAACACCTGTGAGGAGCTCGGTTAGTCTATGGCATCACCGATACCTACATTATACGCAGCTCGCCAAGCTGCTTGACGAATTAAAAACGCTTGGCTTTTTGATTTGCTCTTTTGGTCAAATGCATCCTCATCCAAACCCTTCGGCTTTCACGGAAAGTTGGACGCCACCCAAAACCTTCAATATACTGCACATTGACAGAAAATATCAGTCCATTGAGTTTGATCTTCATGATTCCTATGTTTCGTGGAATTCATGAAAATCAAATGGCCAGCATCCTGCGGGCTACGCTGCCGTCATGTTAACACTTCTGGGCTCTCTGCATCGAGTTCTTACATCTGAATCTCTTAGAAATCGAATGGTCCCAGTGTCAGTTACATTACTATGCACTCTGTCACTAGCAAAAGTCTTGCAAAAAAAAAAAAAAAAAAAAAAAACCTGCTAAAATTTGTGGAGACGACTTCATGATTGAATAATTCTATATTCTAAAGACGCAAATTTCAAATTTCAAAAATGTAAAATTTATTTTATGGGACCTAACTTTGAAAATGTTCACGTCAATTTTTAAAGGGGATTCACACAATCTCAAGGTTACTGATATTTCACAAGAACAAACGAGCCCAAATATCAATTAAATTCAGAAAAGTAAAGAAATATAGAAATGGAACTGCTAGCAGTAAACTCCTTTAGAAACAATATGTCCATAGAGCGGGTGAATGGCCGCAATATTAAAAATGAATGCGAGCATCAACAGTAACGCTATAAAGGACAGACATAAGCATGCAATAAGGTCACGCTCCGTAGAAGTTCTCTAAATAAGATTACCCCTTCGACTATCAACAATACTAGTACGACAAGGTTGAGCCGCTGTACTAACATAACAGCCTACAAAACCGAAAAATTCTATCGATCGGCTTTTCTTGGGCACAGCCCTAGACGAGGCCAAATTACCGCCTATGTTACTTTCCGTGCGCCGATTGTAGTTCCTTTCTTCTTCTGCTCTCGCAGTTCTGCCATCCTCTACAAAAGCGAACCCCAAGCACGATCAGCCAAGTGTGCAATCAACGTGACGGTGCCCAAACTAATCCTTTCCCAATGACGACAGTCGTAAACCCCCATCCCTTTCTTAACCCTATCTAGTTCCCAAGGCCCCAGCTTACCCACCTGCCTCCTTTCCTCCCTCTTCCTCTCCAGGTCGGCCATCCTTTCTTCCTTGCTCGCCAGAGCTGTAACTGGCGACCCGGCCCGATTGTCTGTGGCAGCCGACGGCGACGACCATCCGCCGCCTCCGTCAGAAACATCAGCCCACTCATTACTGCTTCGCCGGCTTGCGTTGCTAGTAATGGTGTGCGCGCTCGCAGCGTCGTTCCACCCTGAGTCGTCATCCAGGCCCCAATTGTCGGGAACCTTGGCTATGGAGGTTCGATATTTAGCGCGTGAGCTCGTAACGCAAATGGACGGGTTCCGTGGTCTGACGAAAGGCCTTTGATGAAAGGCCTTTGCAAAACTGAATATCAAGATTGAATCTAAACCATAATAAAGTACCCACACTTTGCTTTCCCGCCACCTAATCGCATGGACCCCTTGGCCGCTGTCCCTGTTGACGGGGTTGTCGTGCCGAACTTGGCGGGCCCCGACATGGCGCCGAACGACCCTATCTTTGGGCTGGCGGTCGTCGCCCGCGCCGGGCCCGGTGCGAAGTCAGAGACGGGCGTGGGCTGAAGTTCAGCCGGCGTTTCAAAAGGTTCTATGTGCAGGTAGCGTAATTAGATCGTGTGAATATCGGATTCGGTAGAGCGGACAAGCTATTCCACTAAAGATCACGACTAAAGATACAAACCCCACTCTTCGTTCTCGTTCAAATTGATTAAATTATCATCTCCCCACCCATCTCCAGCCCCCGCGTCATCCGTCACCGCCAACCGCGCTGCCACCACCGTCAAACCCCCAACGGACGCCCCCGCGCCGGAGCCGTTACTATTGACAGTTGGGTCTGGTACATCAGCCTCGATGGTCGTCACGGCCGTCGATGCGATGGTGGTGTCGGTTGCTGTGATCTCGCCCGTGGTGGTAAGCTATGAGAAAGAATGCGGAAACGGTTGTCATCATCTGAGTATCCAGGGCACCATATGACAGAAAGTTCAAATGTACTGACCCTCGTCGCTAAAGACGTGACAGCCCACCCAGCCCAACTCGCGGCCTCCTTGCCTACCACAACCGCCGCGCCCGCAGCCGCGCCCGCAGCCGCGCTGGCCGCACTTGTGGGGAAAGCACCAGGAGCGCTAGGTGTGGGGCTCGTGGAGCCGTTTGCGGTGACGGTTTGTGGCTGTTCTTGGATGGCTGTGTCGGGCTGAGAAAAGGCAGGCAATGGATTAAAATAATTCCATGGGAGAAATGAGATACGAAAGTGAAAAAGGAACATACCATTGACTCGACAAGCTTATCCAGTTTTTTGACAAACATGTCTATCGTCTTAAAAGCCTGTAACCGCACGGGCCTTACCAATCACAAGAAAAGTATCAATCCACCTGAGCATCTATCTCCTCGCATGCGACCGAATAAAAACATAACCCGTCACACTCACTTTTCCTTGTCCACTAGCGTAAGCGACACACACGGCACGATTTTGGTCGCACAATCGACAGCGTCATAATACTCCGCCGTAGCTGTTTGAAAATATTAAAGATTTCTTTAGATTCGTGCGACCGTTGACAATATAACGCAAAAGTTCGAGGACGGGCATACCGTTTAAAGCCATTAAACTCGCGATCCGTGCGTGGATGAATCCGTCTCTTAGGCCCCGAGTGAAGGCCGGGACGAGGACCTTTTTCCTCGTCTACGTACGTCCAACAAGGTGATCGACGATGAAGATAGATCTAGTGAGGAACTTCTCTTAACTTCTTCAATAGACAACAAACCCTCTCAAATATTATGTAGATATATGTCTATGACAAATAAACGCCCAACGCCCAACCCCAACCCACCGCATCACTCAGATACCGCGCAATCTTCCCCAAGCAGATGGTTGTGTTGGTCCTGATGCCTGGCTCCTCGTCCACCTGCAGCTTGGCCAGATACCGCAATAGATCGTAGTTTATGATACGCTCGCTGAGCTGTGAAAGTGGAGCCAGACGTCAGGAAGGGTCGTAGCAACTCATAGCACATAGATTGGTAACAAGTATACCTTGGGTATTAGCAGCAGAATGGCCTTGACAGTCTGCTCGCGCACGATGGGCGCGCCATCCGTGAAACCCGTGGCCTGGAGGGATGACAAGACGAAGACATCACACACGCAAAAACATTGAGTATGTCTTATGTGTAAATACGAGCTCCGGCGGCTTCTAACCCAAGGCTTTGCGTCTGCGCACATACCACATTCGGAAATATCTTATCGTTCACCGCCTTATTCCCTAGATGGTCCACGAAACTCGGCAGGTTTTCCAACAAGCTCAATCTGACCGTGCGATCGGGGCTGGCAAACATCTTGACAATGGACGCGGTAATAGTACGCTCGTACTCCTCATCCGTCAGGTGGGCACCAATTTTAACGATCGGGCTGAGGACCTTGGCACCGCCTAGAAGTGCATCAGAGATGAGCGTAGGGTAAAAGAATTTTCAGGGAACGAGGGTGAAGAAGGGATGGCTTACCGGAACCGTACTCAAAGGCGTTAAGGAGCTCGGGGAGAATCTTATTCTTGCAAAACTCCATGGGAAAGTGCTCAATCACACTGTCTAGCTTCCTAGTGGTGCATACAAACAAGAAAAATGTCATGTAACGCAACCAGGCGCGTACTCTCCCACTTTAACATAACCTCCACATTCCGCCTTTATAACTTCACCGAAATCCCATCCTATCCATCTTTTGCTCATCCGACCTCCTTACCCCCCCCCCTCACCTCGCTTACCTATAGAAACCCTCTTTTTCCTTTTGCTCCTTGATCGACAGGTTCTCCAAGAAGAGATTAACCTGCAAAAAGTCCGTCTGGAAGAACCCGCTCGCCCTAGTCCCCTGTTCTAGAAATTTGTTCAGGTCCGTGCGTGACGCCGGGCCGGGAGCCAGGAGGCCCTTATAAGCAGTGAACATATTTGTGGGAATTTCCTTGCGTGTCGTGAGCTGGTCAGAAGATGTGAAGGAACCATTGTAGGACTCATAGATAAGGCAGGCGTACAGCCATGCGTCGGTAGAGTGAATGGGGATGCTATGGAGTGATAGAGGAAGTGTGTTGGAAGAGAGATGATGCATGGGAGGGATATCACACAAGGTTATACATACTCTTTGATGATGGACCAACCGGACTTGCGGGTCTCAGGGGAGGCATATTTTGAGGAGTCGGGGACGAGGCCGCCGAATGTCTATTGTATTTCAGCATAAAATGTCAGAATCCGTGTTATCAAATCACTACTCTTTTCTCTCTCTCTCTCTCTCTCTCTCTTTCGCACAGACTCTCACCCAATCCATTAGACTCGATTCTTAACCCAACCATTCTCATCCTCTCTCACAAAACAAACTTAAAATCCACGTTCCACACGTACCAAGATCACGGCCCCCTCCTCCTTGGGCGAGCCGAGCAGTTCGAACCCGCCCAGTTTCCACTCACCAGCCTTGGTCGCAAAGATGGACGAAAGCCGGACGTTGCCATGAACAAGACTGCAATCGGTGTTGAGGAATTTGATGGCATTCTGATGAGGGAGGGGAGAATCGAACGGTAAGAAAAGTGCGTCTTACTAGAACAATCTCGCCAGAGTATTGGTAAGGAATAGTTGGGAATACCCACCGCGACTTTGTATAAGCCCCATAATGTTAAGTTCGCATCAGGATCCTGGCGTAGCTGATTTTGGACTGGTTCCACCATTTCGGTGACAATGTAAATAACCTGTTCATTCTGAGAGAATTTTTCAGGTTAGTATTGTACATCTCAACTCTCGCTGCTAAAATTTAAATTCCTCTCATTCCAGCATCTTAATCAGCCACTGCAGAGCAATCCTTACCTCGACGCCATCAAGATATTTGAGCAAATCGGGATGCCGTATCGTGCGCATCTTTTTGAATGCGTTCTTGGCCAGTGGGATTCGGTCGCGCTGTTTCTGGCAGTCAAATGCGAAGATGGAGACAGGAGTGCCGTCATCCTAGGATAGCAAAAAGGCGGATGTATTGAATAGCTCACGTCGCGAGCGCTTCTTTTTTTTTTTTTTTTTTTTTTTTTTCGTTTTCGTTCTCTGCTCCAATTCATTCGATCGGACCAGCGATTCGCTCTCCTAACAGCTTGCTCCTAGACGCTCATTCTGCCTACCTTCTTGGTTCCGTGATGCAACGACCAAATGGACTGCCCCTCATACCACTCGACCTTTTCCCCGAGGGTGTACGGGATGGACAAGCCATCCTTTGTCAGCAGCTGCAAGGAAGACTTTAGCACGCCCGAGAGGAATGCCATGGGGATATGATTTGTCTGTTGGGGGGGTCTAGTTACTGTTGAAAGGGCTTGTTCATGAGCTCGAGATGTTCATATTTATTCATATTAATAAATTATGGCTTGGACGCTTCGACACGTGGTGAGCGGTGATGTCACCCGATTTGCTCATGTGAAACGAGGACACGCGGCGCAAGCCACAGGAACCACGTTGCAGGAAACCATACCATGCCTACCGCCACCGCCAGCGAGCTCGTCGACATTGCAAGCAGGCTGGACGATCTCTTCCTCGAGTATCTAGACCTAGTAGGCGATTATGTCGAGCAATGGAAGACTGTCGAAAAGGCCATGAACCAGGTACAGCCTTGGACCTTGAGGCTTACATGGCCCTTCTGTAAATCTAACAAGCTCGCTTTGGTCCTCAAACAGGGCTTTCTGGATTTGGCCCACGCAAAGTACACCATGGGTACAAGCAAGATCGGCAGACTCTCGTACGACCAACGTACCAAGGCAAAGAGTCGTGTGTAAGTTCCATTCGCTCCACAAATAGATGGCCGATCTTTTTACCGTCTTCATCTTCCTCAATCGGCTAACCTAAGACTCTTTCATTCCACAGAATCATCGACCCCACGAATATCACTCACCCATTCTCCCTCACTCTTACCTCCTCAACAACGGCATCTACATATGCGCCAGACCCTAATCCCCTTGAATTCGGCCTCCGCAAACGTACTACGACAAAGGATCCCACCCCATCATCTGACGATTCTCCCCCGTCGTCTGATGTTTCTCCCCCGTCATCCAAAGCCACCTCTCCAGGCGACCGTGACCCACTGCACTGGTTCGGCGTGCTGGTCTCCCCTTCTTTGCGGAGCGCGCAAGGGCACTTCAAACAGAGTGAGTAGGTTACGTCCGAGAGAGACCTATACGCTCTTATTTTCAGACCGTCTGCTTATAAAATATTTCTGAAACACCCACTTTCCAGTCCTTCCGGATGTGATCGAGCAGTCCAACGCACGCGCGCGTATCTTGCAGCTAGAGTCGCGGATCAAGGAGCTCAAGGAGGAGAAACGAGCAGTCATAGAGGCTTTAAGGAAGGAAGGCGCAGGCAGCGAGAGTGAGGTGAAGGATGAGAAGCTAATGGAAGATGAGGGAGCGATGAGGGAAGATGAGACAGCGGGAGGCAAAGGTGCAGGACCAGCTAGTGACGAGGTGTCAGTGAAGCATGAATGAATTTTACAAACAGAGAAATCTGCAAACAATACAGATCATCCTATGGCATGACAAAGACAATTGAATGCTTTCACTTGAAGATACGCACGTGTTTTTTTTATTTTTTTTATTCTTTGATACCCCCATCTGCACAAGTTTGTTAGAAGCAATAGTTCTACATTTCCACCATCGAACCCACTCTGCAGCTTTGTTTTCCATCCTTTTTTTCATGTACATGTACACGACCCCATTTTCACAGAGTGACGCAAGATAATTGTCATGTGATCGGATTTTGAAAAGAGAATGCAATGATGAAAACAGAAAAATAAAATAAAAAATAAAAATAGAGCAATTTTAATAGTTTGAAGCATAGCTGACCTTTTACAAACAAAAAGAATTCGCTCTAGAATACGGAGGGCATCTTATGGCATTGATCAAGATAATTAGACACGTCCACCACGAATCATTTTTTGAGATATATACACGTGTTTTATTTTATTTTATTCATTGACAAAGAGCTAATTAACCGAATGAGCTCTAAAATTCCCCCCATTGTCGAATCCACTCTACAACTTGCTCTCCACCTTTTTCTCGTACACGATGTTGTTTCTCAGCACGCCAATCTTTTCGATAAAGCATTCGCAGTCGTCGCCATCCTGCAAAAAGATGGGTGGGTTGCGCGTAAAGCCGACACCTGGGTGAAGAAGAAGAGAGAAGAAATGTTAAAGGCAAAGGATTGCGTGTGTGGGCGGACTCGTAAAGTGGAAATGTGGCACAGTACCCTCGGGCGTGCCCGTGATGATGACGTCCCCCGGCTGAAGGGTTGTCCCCTGCGAAAGGAAGCTGATAAGAGTAGGGATGTCGAAGACTGGTTGTGCGCGTACATGTGGATGTTGTGCCATGAAATAAATTGGCGGTGAGTAATTTCTTCCCGTAAACACTGGAAACCTGCTCACGCGATTAAAATATATAATTATGTATACGTATATACATACTCATATCCGAAGTACTTGAGTCCTGCAGCGTGACCCCGTTGACCCTGGTGCCAATGCGCAGGTTGTTGGGGTTGGTGATAACGCTGGGCGAAACAAGCATGGGACCCAGAGGCGCGAACGTGTCGAAACCCTTACTGAAACACCACTGCCCAGCCGAAAGTGTTGCGCCTTGCCACTTGCGGGCGGAGACATCGTTGCAGACGGTGTATCCTGTGGTTGCCGGAGGGACCAAAATAGAGGATGAATGAGTGAGGCGTGGTGTAGTGGTAGAAAGAGAGAGTCTGCCCACATCAAGCTTCAAATCACATCGAATAATCAGTACACCCACCACCAACATAGCTCAGCGCTTCTTCCTTTGTGACGTCCTTGGCGGGCCGACCGATCACGACAGCCAGCTCGACCTCGTAGTCGACTTGGTTGTTGGTAGCAATGGCTGGCACGCGGATCGGATCGCCCGGGTTTTGAACTGAGGATGCGGGCTTAATGAATAGGATCGGGTTACGCGGGAGGGATTGCTTGGTCTCTTCTGCGTGGCGGCGGTAGTTGAGGCCGACGCAGCGGTAGATGGACGGCTGAATCGGGGCGAGGAGCTAAATGGGGAGAGTGGTGGTAATTTGAGCAGACGGAGTGAAAATCTTTGGGAAAAACAGGAAGAGCGAACGTACCTTTTTAACAGAGACAGTTTTACTGGTGAGGCTCGAGGCGCCAAAGATATCGCCCTCAATGATGCGTGCGGTGAGGCCTTGGAGAGTGGTTATCTCTGCAGGAGAGTCTTGGAAATTGGGCTGGCCATTATAAATATTGCCGTCGGGGGCTTCGAACCTGAAAGTAAGTGGCGAACCGCATGGTAAGTGTGGTGTGCACAACGCGGGCGTGTCAAGAAAGACCGTATGATTTTAAATTTAAAATACCTTATCAAGTGAGTCCACTGCACGTCAAATAACGAAAGTATTCGCGTTTTTAGTCGCGTATTTTTTTATCAAGCGTACGTACACCTATGCCTTGGCCAATTTTCCATGTAAAACCTCTACACCGGCCACCCGACCACACAAATCTTCCAGGTAAACTCTACAAACACCCCTCAACAACCTCATCGACTCACCTGGGCCATAATTCCCGATTTTGTGGCGAAAAATCTACGCGTGGGAGCAAGAGACGAGGAACCGACAACAGGCCTCAACCGTGCGAACGCCATTTATCCTTTAAGCGCAAGATGGATCTCTTGCCAGCTAGCCGCGTTCGTGGCGTGGCATCACGGGCGAGCCTGGTTACACGGACCAGATGCGGAAAAGCTGTCCAGAGTGATGGATAGATAGAATAAAAAACCATAAAGGAATAAGGCCTTTGGCAATCAAGATTTATTGGCGTGGGGTTGAGAAACGAAGTCTCGCCTCCATAAACCATGATAGTCACAATTTGTCGCAATGAGTTCAGTTAACTCCCCAACTAATATCGCGCATGGAATGCTGTTGGTTTTGTCTCAAGGAATCCACTACACCCATAAACGTGATCTAGGACTATTGTCAATGCTAATGCAAAAACACACAGCCGTAAACGCTGAGGCGTTAACTCGAGTGACAAAGACATTGCCATCTTAGCGAGTGTAAAAAAGTTTTATCGATCAAACAGATCCTGTTTAAACAGTCGCGTCCCTGGTAGTATATATAGCGAATGAGGAGATTGTAATCTTAAACTATGTGTATCTAGGAGGGTGTGTGTCCGACGATTGTGTTTTCCTCTTCACGTTGGGTGCTTTTGAGCCCCTGCGTGAAGATGAAAGGTATAGCACTTACGTTTCGTGCTGACTCATGAATATATTTGATATTCGCGATATAATTATATATCACCAAAACCGAAATGGCACAAATTGCGTACAACAATTATGACGTGGATTTTGTAAAGTGATGCATCATTCAGCCATCTGCTTTGGTGATGCTATCGTTGGTATCGCGGGAATGGCTCTGTTGGCTCTGTCTCCGATCTCCAGAATGCCTTCGCCGTCAATTCAATATGGCTCAACCTATCACCCCATCGCTACTTCGGCAGCAAAAACCACACACACACACTGTTATTAAGCTTGCATGGTTCTTGACATTGTCATAAAGCTTGATTCATTTTATTGACTCGTGACTGAGGGTGTTTTTTGTTTTAGTGTTGTCGAACAACTCGTTTGCGACTTCTGTGACTTTGCAGCTAAAAATAATATTTTCATTCTGAACTTTGGAGCATCATTATTTTCTCTAAATCAATCGCAAATCTTTGTTTTAAATATTTTCTCTAATGAGTTCAATATCAAACTTACCCAGTCGAAAATATCACGTGGCTATCCTCTGATACATTCGGCAACGCGTTCGCGCATGTCAAGTACTACAACTTCCTGTAATCATACCAAAAAACTATATAACTCAGTTAGAGAAAGAATAAAAATAATAGCACCTGCATACATCATCCAGCCCTTTTCATGCTCCTATATGTCGGGTTTGATGGTGGTCGAGGCTGAATTGCGTTTTGTTTTGATTCGAAAGCCCCCCCCC
>RBNK01001348.1:0-15948 GCA_003990785.1 Endogone sp. FLAS-F59071 | reverse complement strand
GGTCAATCCAAACAAAGATCGTCTAAGCCACAATTGAGTGACGTATGATCGATCGTTGATGCATCGATCATTGATAGGAGAGATATAATAAGCTAATAATTACAACACATTCAGCGCTTAAATGGTTGTTCAACAGACCCGATCTAAGTGAGATGTATGCATGGTGGATCATGACGCTCCAAGAATACGATTTTACGGTGAAATTCAGAAAAGGGAAAACAAATCAAAATGCCAATGCACTCAGCAGAATGCTATTATTGGATGCCCAAGGCAGGGCACAGCAATGAACACAATACTATACTACGATCTGGTGATTTGGTTAACGAGGAGGGAAATTAGAAGAGATATGGAAGATTGGACAAAGAACATTTTATTAACCACCGGCAGACAGTACGAAATTCAGAACAATTTATTATACCGTAAAAAGGAGGGACACATTATTCCAGTAATTCAGGAGAAGGACATATCAAACATTTTATCATTAGCACATAATCATCCGTTATCTGGACATGTAGGCCAGGACAACACTTTATATCAACTCAGGAATTCGGCATGGTGGCCCAGGATGTAAGATGACATAACCAACTTTGTACAAAATTGTGACACATGCCAAAAACGAGCAAGAGCAAAAGATATACCTCGAGCCGCTTCTGCAATCATCAAGGCTGAGCCATTTTCGCACATCGGGATAAATGTCATGGGACTCATGCCAGTAACATTAATGGGAAAAAGATATATCATTTTAGCAGTAGATTTCTTTACAAAATATCCAGAGGCGATAGCAGTCGAAGATGCAGATGCACAGACAGTGGCCAAGTTCTTGCACACCGATATTATCTGCCAATATGGAGTACCAAAAGAAATAACCAGCGACCAAGGCACGGAGTTCCTAAATGAGTTAATTAGGGAACTCGAGTGAACTTACCATATCAAGCATATCCGAACGACGTCATACCACCCACAGGAAAATGGTCAAACCGAGCACACCAACCAGACGGTCAAGAATATCTTGGCAAAGATTATCGATCAAGAAGCAACATGGGATCATTACCTCGATAGCACTCTTTTTGTGATTCGAACCATTTACCAAGCATTAATAAAGTTCAGCCCCTTCGAACTTGTGTATGGGAGATTGCCAAACCAAGAGTTCCACTATCCCAAAAAGGATAATGGAATGTATAACGATCATTTATGGGCTTATGTCACACGAGATATCAGCAGGTTACAGTTGATCCGAAAGAAGGTATCCGTGTTCATCGACAAGGCACAAGAGAGACAACAGACGAACCAAAACAAGAAAGCAAATGCAACCCCCTTGCATATCAGAGATCAAGTCCTCGTATACCGAAACATAGTAGAATCGTCATGGTTGGCTAAATTACAACCGAAGTGGGAAGGGCCATACTATATACAAGCTATAAAAGAAAGTATGATTTGACTTAGGAGACTCAACGGTTCCATCCTCCCCACCCCAGTCCACCGAAGCAAGGTCAAGATCTATCATGCCCAATAAACGCAGCCCAAAGAAGGATATGGAAAAAGCAATAAAGGAAGCACTGACAAAAGGATCCGAGACTATCAACTGGATGCCCCTCGACCAAGAGGAAGACCCCGAAAGGCTCCTTCTACTCAGCTAGCAATACTATGAGTAGTTGTGTCATCAAAATCGTGCAGCTGATGCTACAATCTGGTTCCATCAAGGACGAGCTCAAAGCTTGCACCGCAAAAACAGAAAACAAGAAATGATGCTATCCAAATTCATGAAAGATATGGTCGACAAGACTTATGCACTTTTCCTGGGTTATGAATGGCTTCTCTCGAGGTTTTATGGAAGAACCGTTGACATTTCTAAATTGACCCTTGCTGAAATCGCTCAAATCCGTCAAGCCATAGAGGAAGAGATTGCTCTTTTGCCTTTTAGTCTCGAGGATGAGACATTCTCAGTTGAGCCCCCAGATGTGATGACCGACCCCCAACTTGACTGATTTTTACGAATTTTGTACTACGCTTGATTTAGGAGTTACCGTAACATTCTGTACCCTTCCATTTTTAATCATTGACGACTTTTTATTCTGCTTGATGACTTTTTATTCTGCTTGATAACTTTTTATTCTACTTGACGACTTTTTATTCTGCTTGACGACTTTTTATTCTACTTGACGACTTTTTATTCTGCAAAATACCACCACCAGAGTCATTACGTATTCTTCGCAACGATTGGATTGTAATTTTCATAGCGAAGTCTTTATTAGTTGTTCAATTTGTATAAATACCCCCTCTATTTCTATCTGAATAAATCAGTTTGCACAGAGTCTTGGAATATCTCAATATCAGTCATAGTAAAGCCTGAAGAGCATAGCACGAAGCTGTAGTAAGGATATGCAAAGGGAGATATCGCATCTGACACTCTGAGCATTCTCAACGAACAAATGAATGACCAGTTATTAGTACATTTGCCACACTATTTATATAAAATGATAACACAGAACAGTAGAATAAATAGCTAAATATAAAGTGTAAATACTATTATAGAGAATAAAAGAAAGGAAAGAAAGTAAAGAATTTAAGCTTGAATATCTGAAAATATAAGGGTTAGGATAGAAAATAATATTTAGAGAGCTGTGCAATCTAAGAAGTTATTTTATTCATATATTACTGATATGTGTAGTATATAATACTAAGGCTTGATGGAGTTATGTATTCTATGAAGAAAGACTAAAGTCTCATGAATTTGTTATCACATTATATATATTAGTTACTTTTAGTAATGCAACTAGTAATAGGGACAGCTTAATAATATACTTTATAAGAGGTAAAGAGAAGGAAAAAAAAAAAATTCTTATTAAAAATAAATCTAAGCTATAATTGTTATAATTATTAGCTTATTATATCTCTCTCATCATCAACGATCGATCATATATCACTCAATTGTGGCTTAGATGATCTTTGTTGTATCGACCAAACATATATTAGCATTAATTAGCATTAATAAATACACGCATATTAGCTTTATAAGCCAGTGTGCTCTTTACTCCAAAACACACATTTAAAGATCAAATTTCAACAGGTTATGAGCCCCGAGCCACTCGAATTGCAGCTCGACAACCTGAGATCTATGTAATCATAGCAATTACAACTGCGATTACAGTAAGTGTTTATTTAACATTGTAAACAACATGTCAAACAATGCGATAAACAATATGACAAACGACACTGTGATAAAGCAACGCAATAAACAACACATAATGACATAGCATTCAATGACATAATGAAATGGACAATCTATACACATCATCATTAGCAACAAGATCGACAAGATTGCGATCTAAATCAAAAACAGATAATAGATATCAACCCCCTGATGATGATGATGAAGGATTGGATGGCAACCATTAGAGCAATATAGGATTTAGCCTTGATCGACAGGAACAGATGGCTACAACGATCAGAAATCAAGAAGATAAATTAAACATGCTGGCAACCCTATTGGGCGAATTGATAGCAAAAATCGACAAAACAAACGCATTACCCAGCACACCAACCAATCAGAATGCAGCTATAGAAGGCAACATGCCACAAATACAAACACAATCACCATCACCAATAATATCAACAAAGCTTAACGATCTGGTGAAGGAGTACCTGAGATCAATCAACAAATTTGATGGGTCAGGAGGCACACCCAGATTGTTTGATTACTTTGATGCTGTAGAGCAATTTATCACTAGTGCCGATCTATCAGCACAAAAGGAGGAAGTCAACGCAGCGATTAGTAAAATTACAGGCAATGCTAGAATGTAGCTATGGAGGTACGTAAATACATCAGGAGAATTTAATTCATGGAATAAGCTTAAAGAGGCTATGACACAAAAATACACACTAATAGAACAATTATTATGAATGCATGATAAGCTTGCGATGATGAAGCAAAAAGGATTGATCGAAGATTATAATGACGTGTTTAACCGAATTATAGCGCAAATCGAAGACATGACTGATACAGAAGCTATACTGCAATATCTCCGGGGTCTAAGCTCCAGGTACCAGGAATTAATACTTGTGTGGGAGAATATGCCAACAATGCTGGAGGCTTTACAACTCGCATGCATCAGGTTCGACCCAGATAATAAGCAGAGGTACGACGAAGCCCACATGACAGACCGAGGCAGCTACCGAGGTGGCTACCAAGGCGGCGGTCACAGCAACCAAGGCAGAAGCGCCGAACGAGGCCGAGGCTATAATAACGATAATGAAAACAATTGAAGAGGTCATCATAATGATAGAGGCGACCAAGGCAGTGATCACGGAGCCCATCGAGGTGAGAATTTTCAGGGATACCCTTGGAAATATTACGTCTGTGAGGGAGAATACAGAATATTTCAATGCAACAAATTCAACGATTGGGTAAAAACAGAAAAAGAAAAAGCTAAACCGAGAGCCAAAGTAAATCTGGCAATTGGCGCCATCATCGATTCAGGTACCACGTAACATATGTTCAACCAATGGGAGATTTTCGAGATGGTAGCTGAGCATGACGGCTTGGTCATATGTGCAGGGAATGAGAAGCTACATGCCATACACATTGGGACAATTGAGCTTAATGATGAGCTGAAATTATGGGATGTTTTATATATACCAGAAATTACCAGAAATTTAATATCTGTGCAGGTGTTGACATGTGACAGAAATGATATAACCTTTAAAAGCGATAGATCAGTAATTAAAATTGGTGCAGATCATGAGGAAATTAAAATTGGACAAGCCAATGGTGACTTATTTCATTTATCGACATCACTAGAGCTAAAAGCAAACATCACCAATTCCAAGATTGATGACTATATATTATGGCATCACCGGCTGGGTCATCCGGGCCAAAATACTCTGCAATCAATTAACAAATTTGTCACAGGGCTCGGAGATGTGCGGCTGTCGACCGGACAAATCAAAATATGTGCCAGATGTGAACATGCGAAGTCGCACCGCAAGCCTTTCGGACACGTGAAAAATTAATTGATAGAGCCTATCGGAAGAGTGCACTCAGATCTATGTAGGTCGATACTCATGCCATCAGTCAATGAAGCGAAATATATATTAACATTTATTGATAACGCCACTTGCTACATCATAACATATTTTATTGACAACAAAAGTGATACATTTGATCGATTCTGGGTATTCAAGGTGTTCGCTGAAATACAATTGGGCTAAAAACTGAAGATTCTCTGGTCCGATGGAGGAGGAGAGTATGTAAACACCGAGATGTACGAATTTTTAATCAAAAACGGAATTCATCATGAAATGACGATGCTGGACATGCTACAACAAAACGGTGTCACTGAACGATATAACTGGACATTGATGGAGTCGATTCAGGCTATTAAAATCACTGCTGACATACCTGATGAACTTTGGAGTAAACTTGCCACAAGTGCTACTTATTGTGATGGACTAAAATATATTAACGGCGAAATACTCTGATATTGAGCAAGTGCAGAAAATATGCTTTAGGGGTCTTAGCGGGTTATGCGGTAGCGTCTTAAGAAGGGTGTCAATGTAGGTGTTTAACTAGCAAGAATTAAGTGTGATCGATCGAATAAAGTGTATCTGTTAGAATCTCGAAACTATCCAATTGCTTACTCCTTGAGTAAGGCTTCAGTATCCCTTGGGTTGTCTGTTGTAAGCTTCCTTAGCTTGTTGCAGTCCGAATTTTATTGATAATTGTGAGCGGGGTATTTATAAGAAATTACAAGGTGCTATACAGGCAGCTACCCAGGTTACTACTTGAATTTCTGATTGGCTTGGCTAAATATAAGGTACAAATTGATTGGCTAAGATATAATAAATGATATATCAGGTTATAACGTAATTGGTCGATGAAATAATATATCAGATCGAAATACTATTTTAGGTTATAGCATGATTGTGGATCTCAACAACGCTATAGGTCTCAATAATGCTAAAGGTCTCAACATTGTTGAGAGTCACATGACTTGATCTCACATGATCAAATTGTATGTTATCACAAAATGTTCTGTTACATCTCCTTCCTTTCTGCGAGTTAGACTTCAAGGTACAGTTCTAACTCGGAGAAATCTCTTTGTAATTGTTTTACCTCTTCCTCTAGCTCATTCATTTCATTCTGTGTCAGTTGATTTAGTTGGTGCATACTGCATCGAAAGTGATTCAAAGCACTAGGCTTGTGCTTGAATAGTTGATAAATCCGATCGGCCATTCTTGCGTTATAGGCAGGGAGTGCTCCTTTGAGGGCTTGTTGACAGATTTCCCTATCCTTCCGGTTCCAGATATGTTCAACTTCTTCATCCCAGAGTTGTGTGATTCGGTAGTATTCCTTCCACTCATTGATTCGTGCCAAATGTTGCCTCCTTTGAATGTTGCGTACAATCGATCGAGTCTTCTGTAAGGTCGATCCTTCTATCTCCTTAAGATCTTCCAGAGGTTCTATATGTCAGTATGCCTCGATCAGGCTGACTCAGACTTCATGGAAGTTGTTCCAGTGGGGCATGATATTTCTTGAGGCAGTTTCGGTAGACAGTATAGAGTAAGATCGTTCCTATTGTTTTTCATAACTGATACGTAGTTCCTTTTATACTGGCGATATAGTATGGTCCTTCCCATTTTGTGTCCAATTTTGCTGATCAGGAGGACTCTACTATGTTTTGGTATAGTAAGACTTGGTCACCAATCTTTAATCTCTCAGTTTCCTTGTGTTCCTTGTCATAATTCTTCTTTTGTCGGTCTTGTGCAATGGCAATAAATTCTCTCGCCTTATTTTGGACATTGTGTAATTCTTGGATTTCCTTTGTCACATGATGCTCGATTTGCTTTTCCCAGGAGGTGTGGCTGGGTTCTGGGGTGGTCATTACTTGGTCTACCAGCTGATGAGCTTTTCTTCCATAAGCGAGCTCAAAAGAGGTGAACTTTGTTGTCTCCTGTTTCATTGTTCGTAGTGCAAATAAGGTAGAAGGCAGGTACAAGTCCCAATCTCCTCCTTGTGATTGTACTACTTTAGCAATCGTGTTCTTGATGGTTTGATTCATCCGTTCGGTGAGTCCATTTCCTTGTAGGTGGTAGGCAGTAGTCTTTATCTGGCGGATCCCGAAGTGTTGCGTCAATATCTGCATGAATTCATTAACGAATTCAGTTCCTTGATCAGAGGTTATTTCATAAGGTATTCTATGGTGGCAGATAATATCTTTGTAGATAAAAGGTGCAATATTAAGAGCATCTGCAAGGGACAAGGCTCTTGCTTCGGGGTACTTGGTCAGGTAATCTACTGCTACTATGATGTATCGATTTCCTCTAAGTATTCTTGGTAGCGGTCCAACAATATCTATTCCAATATGTTCGAAGGGTCCTCCAGGTACAATCGGTTGTAAGGTCTCGACTTCCTTTCCTCGGCGCCTCTTCTGGCAAGTATCGCATCTCCTGATATATTCTCTAATGTCTTCATACATGTTCTTCCAATAATATTTTTCTGATAGTCGTTGATATGTGTTGTCTATGCCCATGTGTCCTGCCAGCTGATGGTCATGAGAGGCCTGAAGTACTATCTGCTTTTTGTATTCAGGAACTACAAGTTGTATTTGTCCTCTGTGTCATCGGTAAAGTATATTATTCTTAATAAAATAGTTGAGTGCCGTTGTCCATATAAGCCATTGATCGTTTTCATTTGTTATCCCAGTAAAGGTTAGATTACTGAGGTAATCCAAATATCCATTATAGAGTTCAGTGTTCATTGGGTAGGTATATTCTTTTTGGTTCGGGATGTCGATCTCGGATAAATTGGGGTAGGCGTGAGAGGGTGTCTACATTCTGATGATTCCGTCCTTTTCTGTATTGCGTCGTGAAGTCGTATTCCTGCAGTATAGCTAGTCATCGTGCATATATTCCTGTCAGATTTGGCTTATTCCAAAGCCATTTGAGAGCTGTGTGGTCCGTTATCAGGGTGAACTGCTTTCCAATCAGGAAGTGATGAAAGTGTTGTACGGCCCAAACAACTGCTACATATTCCAGTTAGGTGGCTTAATAGGAAGGTTCTGCTCCATGGGTGGCTCGTCCTGTATAAGCAATCACATGTTCTCCATCTTTATCATCTTGTGCCAAGATTGCTCCGAGTCCAAATGACGATATATCTGTATACAGCTTGAATACTTTTGTGAGATCTGGTCTTGCCATAACTGGTGTATAGGTAAGTGCTTCCTTGATTAGATTGAAGGCTGTTTGTGCTGCTGTCGTCCATTCCCATGCTCTTCCTTTTCTTTGTAACATGTGCAGGGGTGCGGCAATTTCAGAGTAACTAGGGATAAACCTTTTATAGAACTGGACCAGTCCTAGGAATCCTTGTAAGGCCATCTTATCTTGCGGGGTTGGGAAGGCTTTGACGATCTCGGTCTTCTTTAGGTCTGGGCGGATTTCTCCTCCGTCGATTATAAATCCGAGGTATTCGATTTTCTTTTATCCAAAGTAGCATTTTGTTGGCCTGATCCATAATCCATATTTTCTAAGTCGTTCAAATACTTCCTTCAAGATCACCATGTGTTCTGTGAAGTTCTCCACATAAATGTTGATGTCGTCGATATATACAATCACTCCATGTCTAATCAAATCATAGAAGATTTCGTTCATTGTGGCTTGGAAGGTGGCGGGTGCATTACAAAGTCCAAAGGATATTCTTGTAAATTCGTACTGTCCAAATGGTGTAACAAATGCCGATTTCTCCTGTGCTTCGGGCGTCATTCCGATTTGGTTATATCCTGCCCATAGATCCAAGGTTGAGTAGATTTGCGCCTTTTTCAACATGTTTTGTAAATCTTCTGAGTGCGGGATCGGGTATGCATGCTTCTTGGTGACTGAGTTCAATTTGTGATAGTCAATAACCATTCTCTGTCCATCCTTCTTTAGTACTATGCTGATAGGTGATGCCCATGGGCTTTTTGATCGTACGATTACTCCTGACTCCAATAGCTCTTGAACATGCTTTCGTACAAAGTCATGATAGTTAGCCAGCAATCTGTAGGGTGCTTGTTTGATTGGTTTAGCGTCTCCCATATTGATATGGTACATGAAGAAGGCTTGGTCCGGTAGGTCCTTGAAACTGATCACAATAATATCCTCATACTTCTTCAACAGGTCTTGTAACTGTTTCTTCTGATTCGGCAACAGGTTTTTGTTGAGGGAGTAGATGTGCTTCTTGGCACTCTCCTGGTCATCCAGTCTTTCCATTATCACATTTGCTTGCCCAGTCGATCCAAATCCTTTCCTTCCACGTCGTGTTTCTTCTAAATTTTCTACCTCCTTTAAAGGTTGTTGTTCACATTTGATGATCACCATCTGAGCAATTCGGTCGCCTTGGTATACTTTGAATTGGCTGTAGTTATGGTTAACCAGTCCAACCTCGATTTCTCCTCTATAATTTTCGTCTATCAATCCAGGAAATACTCCTATTCCAGAGTTGCGGTAGAGTCCACTTCTTGCCCATACTTGCGCACATTGTCCGGGTGGTAGGGCGATAGCGATTCCAGTTTTTATAAAGGCTGATGATTTTGGTTCTAAGGTGTAGTCTTCATCCGCGTATAGGTCGTAACCTGCGGCTCCTTTGGTTTTTCTCTTTGGTATGATTGCGCTTTCTGTCAGTTTCTTGACTCGAGTTGCTGTATCTTTTTCTTCAACCGTAAATACTTCTTCAAAGGTGGGGACATTCGGCTCCTTCCACTGTTCATGAGTTGTATCCCGAGGTAGGTTCTGCCACAAGTCCTTCCACCACTAATAGCGCATGCTGATGCGTTCGTCGGGGTGAATTACTTCTTCAAGTACGATGATTTCTTCTTCTGAGTCTGAGTCACTTTCTTCAATCAGGATAGGTCCATCATCTTCATCATCTTTCTGGAATAAGGCTCTGACTTCGATAGGTGTCTGAGTAGTGTAAACTTCATTACTCCATTCTTCAGGTACTTCCTCATCTTCATTCTCTTCGGGTATCGTCTGTTCTTGTTTTTGGTCATAGCGTTCCTTCCAAGTCCCATGGTAATTGATGTCGTATGGTTCGTCTGGATATCTGACCCAGTTTTCACATTCCCAAAGATCGTAGGGATTGACTTCATCCCAATAGCATTCTTGCAGGTAGGTGTTGCGATTTCCCCAAAGACGTCCTTTGCCGATGTGTCCGATATTCGTCCAAAAACAGTCCCATACTTCTCCAGTGTTGTCTGCAAATGGGTGAGGGTTTCCTCCATTATATGGCCCATGATTCATTGAGGGTGGAGTCCTTCAGTGGGTCTGCGACAATCTTGGTTTCTTGATCTTCTTTTCTGTCGGCAGGTGTATTTCCAAGGTGTCTTGGTAAGGTATCAACTTTGTATCACTACAAGTGCACATCATCTCAGCGCAATAGATGCATTGCTCACAGAATGGACATCTAGTGTTCCTCATGTTGTATTCAATCAACTGGTTCTTTTCCAGAGGTGTCAGGCAGCGGTATTCACTATTGATCACCATATTTGCTTCTTCTTCTTCCACCAAATTGAGGTGCGCCTGTCCGGGAGTTACTCCTTCATCTGTGTCACTTTCGTCTTCCGGCCTCTGAGTAAGTTTCGGTACTACTCCTTTCTGAATATCCAGAGGTATGCTGAACTTCCTTCCATAGTTGATGAAGATTAGTCTCTGTGCGTTCAGGTCAATTCTAGCTTTAGCTTTCTTCAACCAGCTGTTATCTAAGATAGCATTGTAGGATTGTGCATTAGTGACAACCATTCTGATGGGGATTATTTCTGTTCCAAACTGAACTGGTACTTCTTGGAGTACTCCTAGAAGTATGCTGCTTTTTCCACTTGTGACGACCAAGGTAGAGGTAGTGGGTTCGTCAATATCCCATCCTAGGTGGTCTAGGAAATGCTTGGCGATGATACTGACTCCTGCTCCAGTGTCAATAATGACTGAGCATGCTAATCCTCCAATGTTGCATTGTGCATAGGCAGATGAGGTATAGGTTCGCTCCTCTTGTTCTTCAGCAGTATTAACTTCCTCGAATCGGATGGTTGGTTTGGTTTCGGTAATCTGCGTTTTCACCTTCTGCTTTGTTGATGGTGCGATCTGAAAGAGTTGTTTGAAGATAATGTTGGCCTTTTGGCCGGCAATGTCCTCCTATAGATCATATTCGAATTCTCTAACTCTCCTAGGCTTCTTCTCTTTATCTTCTTTCTGATCCGTCATTTCTTCATCTCCAGTAGTTGAAGTAACTGTCTCGCCGGGTTGCATTATTTGTTTGAAGGCTTTGTCCCATTGATCCTCATTCAACTGTTGCCTTTGTGTTGGCTTCTTAGGCTTCTCGATGACAACCTCAGGTTTCTGGATCGGCTTCTTTCTTGGGTAGGGAGTTTTCCTAGTGGTAGTGCGACTGACTGCTTCAACAGGGTAGGCTTCCAGATATTCTTTGCCAAATTCTTCATCTTCTTCTTCGATTTCTTGCACTACATTGGCATGGTCGGCCTTCTTTACTTCTTCTTTCTCCCGTCCTTCCTTCCAGCTCCTAGTTCAGCAGTCCTTGGCAAAGTGACCACGTCTTCCGCAGAGAAAGCAATTTATCTCGGTCCTGTTGAATTCCTCGGCGACAAAGGTTCCTCTCGGTTACCTGTTCTGGCGGATCACCTTGGCTTCAAGGTCGGCTATATGTGCTGTCATCTCTGAAAACATCTTGGTAATTTTCTCCATTTCATCCTCATGAGTCGTTTTTCCTGTTTTTGCCATGACTGTTGGTTTGATAGTATCCTCCTCAGGTGGTTCAGCTGATGCAGATACCATTTGAACTACGGGTATTCCAGTGCTGAATTTCCTGCGTAAATCTTGTGGTAACTTGTCATATAGGGATGCCGAATGTCCTGCTTCGGTATCCCAAAAGGCCTATGCCATCCTGACTTTCTCTTCTATACTTCGAGGGCCAAACCTCTTGATATGGCATTGGATGTCTGTGGGTAAGCCATTCATGAACACCATTTCTCATACAACTGGGCTGGTTTCTCCACAAAGTTGTATATACTGATCGATGGTATTAACCCAGTCTTCCAGGCATTGATTGATTGACATCTTCATGTTGAATAGCTGTTCCTTGATTGATTCTCGCTTCTGTTCGGTGAAATACTTCTCCTCTAGCCAGGCTCTTGTAACCTCCCAATGAGTGGTGGCTAATGCTGCAGTGGCGGGGTTATTTCTAGCTGCTGCTGTGGCTGCGAGGATTAATCCTCCTAGTCCAGTAGCTGCTACATCCGTCAGGGCCACTCGGTATGCTTCTCTTGTAGGTTCTCTGAGTTGGGCGGCCAGGATAGGCAACCATCGGGTGCTGACCATTCCTTTGGCTGCGAAGTAACTTTCCAAATCATCCAGGAATTCTCGAACATATTCCTTGGTGTATCCATAAAAGGTAGGTAGTCTGTCTGTCATGGTTTCTTTATCCTCTTGAAGTCTTCTCCTAGGTAGTTGTAGTAATGCGGGTGGTGGCGGTGGTAGTGCCGTTCTTGCTTTTGTCTTCCACTATGGGTTTCGGCAAGTTTGGTTATGCAATGTAGGTAACAAATCGGTCGATGTATCAATTGATTTCCTGCCAGTCGGCACCAATTGTGACGGACTAAAATATATTAATGGCGAAATACTCTGATATTGAGCAAGTGTAGAAAATATGCTTTAGGGGTCTTAGCGGGTTATGTGGTAGCGTCTTAAGAAGGGTGTCGATATAGGTGTTTAACTAGCAAGAATTAAGTGTGATCGATCGAATAAAGTGTATCTGTTAGAATCTCGAAACTATCCAATTGCTTACTCCTTGAGTAAGGCTTCAGTATCCCTTGGGTTATCTGTTGTAAGCTTCCTTAGCTTGTTGCAGTCTGAATTTTATTGATAATTGTGAGCGGGGTATTTATAAGAAATTACAAGGTGCTATACGGGCAGCTACCCAGGTTACTACTTGAATTTCTGATTAGCTCGGCTAAATATAAGGTACAAATTGATTGGCTAAGATATAATAAATGATATATCAGGTTATAATGTAATTGGTTGACAAAATAATATATCAGATCGAAATACTATTTTAGGTTATAGCATGATTGCGGATCTCAACAACGCTATAGGTCTCAATAACGCTAAAGGTCTCAACATTGTTGAGAGTCACATAACTTGATCTCACATGATCAAATTGTATGTCATCACAAAATGTTCCGTCACAATATTTATGTAACCAATTGCCAATGCAAGCCAATAAGGAGAGTGCTTCACCATTTGAATTATAGTATGGTCACAAGCCTGATATCAGTAACTTGCATATCATATAGGCTGACGCATATATGCATATTCGCAAAGGAAAAAAATCGAAACTGGTGCCCCGATCCAAAAAGCTTAAAATGATTGGCTATTATGACAAAAAGAAGGCATACAGGCTCTGGGATCCAACCAATAGGAAGATAGAGATCAGCCATGACGTTACATTTGATGAATTTATTATATTAAAATCTCCAACAATCGTCAATCCAGAAGATCAAGAATATATCATTAAAGCGATCATCAGAGAACACAAGATTGATAAAAAAAGGCAATATCTAGTTAAATAGCTAGGCTATGACGATAATGATGACAACACCTGGGAGCCAACTAAACAATTGATAGATACTGAAGCTCTACAAATTTGGTGAGATCGCATGCTAGAAGCTAATTTAATTGAATTGACCGATGATCCAATGACCTACAAGGAAGCAATCTCTCTGCCTGATGCAAAGCTTTAGCAGGAAGTGATCAATCAAGAGCTTAAATCACTTAAGAATAATGACATGTGGATGATTGTACCTGAGGTGCCTGTGGGATACAAGCCGATTAGATGTAGATGGATATTTAAAAAGAAGCTTAACACTAATAGATCGGTTGCCAGGTACAAGGCGAGGTTAGTTGCCAAGGGATATTCACAACAGCAAGGAATTGATTACAATGAAACATTTGCTCCCGTAATGAAATTCACATCAATTAGAGCACTCTTATTGATTGGTACAGTCCTAAACTTAGAAATTCACTAAATAAATGTAAAAACTGCATTCCTGAATGGCAATCTTGATGAGGAGATCTACATGATGGTACCTGAAGGAATTGACCAATCGGAGCTGTCACCGAGAGCTGTGTGTAAGCTCAATCGATCATTGTATGAACTAAAGCAATCACCTCATATGTGGAATCAGAAGATCGACAACTACCTCAACCAATCAAATTTTACAAGACTACAATCAGATCACAGCATTTATCTAAGAAGAAGACAAGACGATCAATCACTGATAATTATTGCCATATATGTCGACGATCTACTAATTTTGGCTGATTCAATAGAAACAATGAACAAATTCAAGGCAGAGCTTAGCAACGCATTTGATATGATGGACTGTGGTGAAATTAAATATTTTCTGGGTATTCAAGTCATGCGTGATCGAAAAACACATACAATCACAATTGATCAAAGTCACTTTACCAATCAAATCATTATAAGGTTTAACATGACGGATGCCAAGCCAATCAGTACACCCCTTGATCTATCCATTCAACTCAAAGCTGAAGGGGGAAAATCTGCAGACCAAAATCTATTCAGGCAAATGATCAGTAGTATAATGTACCTGATGATCAGGATGAGACCTGATCTAACTGCTGCTATTAGCATCATCAGTCAATTTTCGACCAATCCAATGCAAGAATATCACCATGCTCTCAAATGATTATTAAGATATATTAAAGGAATAGCTAATTATAAGCTGTGCCTTGGATGCGATCAGGATCTAAGACTGATCGGTTTCAGTGATGCCAACTGGGGAGGAGACATTAATACATGATGATCAACCACAGGCTATATTTTCAACCTATTAGGAGGAGCCATCAGCTGGTCAAGTAAGTGTCAACTAACCGTTGCCTTATCAACAACTGAGGTAGAATATATGGTATTAGCACATGCAACAAAAGAAGCCATTTGGCTACATACCCTATTGGATGAGCTAGGATATTTACCGAATTGTGTGACAACCTTATTTGAAGACAACCAATCAGCAATTGCCCTTGCCAAAAACCCAATTAATCATGCTCAATTAAAGCATATTGACATTCAGCACCACTTTATTCGAGAGAAAGTTGAATCAAAGATGATAGATATCGTTTATATGGTAACAGATAAAATGATCACTGATGCATTAACCAAGCCACTTGCATAACCCAGACTTGAAATGTTGATCACAAAAATAGGCTTATGTAACTAACTTTTTTAAAATCTTTTATATTCTTTATCATGTCATTCTTATCACTCAAGTAGTATTTTACATATAGTTATTTGCAGTAAATGTACTTCATGGATGCCATTCATGATGTATAGTTGAACATTTTATTTTTATTTTTTTATTATTTTTTTTATTGAGATATGTCAAGCAGGGGGAGTGTTGTAATTATTAGCTTATTATATCTCTCTCATCATCAACAATTGATCATCACTCAATTGTGGCTTAGACGATCTTTGTTGTATTGACCAATCATATATTAGCATTAATTAGCATTAATAAATACACACATATTGGCTTCATAAGCCAGTGCGCTCTTTACTCCAAAACACACATTCGAAGATCAAATTTCAACAATAATCATATGATTTAAGAAAAGAAAAAAAAAATCCTCATCAAAAAGCCAGAATCATGTGATCCAAGGAGAGAAAAAAAAATTCTCATTATAAAAGCCATAATCATGTGATCCTGTGAGTGGCGTGACTGGGTTTTTGAAATTTGTCCGTTTTAAAGTTTGAGGTCACGTCGTTAGGTTTATAGATTGGTTGTACTCTACCTTAGTCGTTCAGTTAAGATAAAACGTTGCCCAAAAATAAACAGCTAAGCTGGGAGCTCAGTGAGCCGATACCGGGATGGCTGACAAAAGCTAAGA